>VDFB02063696.1:0-11843 GCA_007258455.2 Sequoia sempervirens | reverse complement strand
ATGCGGGGGCACCATCGAATTCCTTATCTCTATTTCTCTTGAAGTATCCTTTCTTTCCACCTTTCCCTTTCTTCTTCGATGAATGGGTGGCAAGAACATGAATCTCCTCGTTAGTGGAGCTTTGACCAATTCCTCTTGCAACTAATCTAGACTCCTCCTAAATGCAATCCGCTCTCAACCGATCAAACTTAGGAAGTTTCGATCTTGCACTGATCCCTTGAATATAAGACTCCCATGATGAAGGAAGACCATTAAGAGCAAGCATGGTCAAGTCCTTGTCATCTACCACGTGACCAATTGTAGAGAGCTGATCTCTCAACTCCGAAATCTTCATGAAGTAAGCAATAACCGATTCTCCTTTCGCCATCTTCACATGATGGAGTTGTTGCTTCAGTGCAAGAGCTCGACTCGTGTTGTTGATTTTGTACATCTCCTCCAAAGACTTGAACATCTCCCTCGCCATCTTCATCTTAGAGATGATAGGAACAATATGATCTTTAATGGAATCAACCAACATCTTCTTTGCCTTGATGTCTTTCTTCCTCCATTGCAACTTCTCTTCTTCCTCCTCTGGTTCAGGAACTTTGGTCTCCACAAACTTAGCCAAATCATTCTCTTCCAAGGTGAGCATGATTTTGAACCTCCATGAAGTGAAATTTGATGCTCCTTCAAGCCTATCGTCAATCTTCAACCCGTTCACCATCTTGACGAAGAGGTAGAATTACTCAACAATGAGAAAGAGAAAAGAGAGTATCGTTGTAATGCACAATCTGATCAAGATCTTACTTCACACCCGCTCTGATACCATGTTAATTTTAATATAAGATTTAAGTGCATAGAAATTACTTCAAAAAAAAATAAACACACAACACAGCAGATACCCTAGGAAAAACCTCCTCCTGAGGGAGAAAAACCCAGCAACAATATATCACTTGTATATTGAGTCTCAAAACAAAGTCTCCTTTACAATGAATGCCAATAAGAGGGCCAAGAGATAACACCACAATCTGATGTAACTACAGAAATACAGTGATGCAATCTGTCAACAATAGACTCAGCCTCCTACAGATCTCAATCTGCTCTTGAAACAATTCGCACTTGAGTGAAGGATGGAATGAACTTGCTTGATGATCGAATGGAATGGAATGAGGTTGTATATATACATGATGGTGGAGAGGTCGCACCTCTTCAAGAGCAAGGTCGGCCTTCATAAAATGTAAATACAAATAATATAAATCACTAACAAGAGAGGTCGGCCTCTATTGAAATTTGTGCCTTCTCAACAAATATTAATTACAATAAATAATTGTTAATTGCAATCATAAAGGTTGCGCCATTTCAAAAGATCGGCCTCCAATAGAAAGTTGTGTCTTCTTCAAAAGATGAGCTCGCAATTCAAATAGCCGTTAAGGCTAACATTTGAATTGCCTTCAAGTGCGTGGATCTGAAGAAGCAGCCCGACGCTGCTAAGTAACATCAACATGCTTGCACATTGTCCATTGAGATTAGATGTACCAGTTAACTGATGGTAGCTTTCCAATTAACTATATAGTTTTCTTTATTAGGGTTTAGCAATAAATCTTGCATGCATTGCAAGACTGTAGTTTACTCAAGGTGATTTTAGGGTTCCCTACACCTTTCGATGTCTATAAATAAGAGCTTTCAGCTCATTTGTAAATAACTTTTGCACGAGAGAGTAATATATGTTGTGCCTACCTTGCCTGTAATATTGCTTATTCTGTATCTGTTCGCGAGTATTTATTATGACGATGAATTGTTATGCCACTCGGGTTTCATGCTGTTATTATGGTGAATGCTTATCTTAGTTAGATATAGTGGCTAGTTCGATCGCAAACTGTACGCGTGTTGCATCTATGCAATTTACTATCCTAGTTGGCTATCCTTTGTGTTTTGTTTTCAATAAGCCTATTCAGATTGAGCAAATAGTTGTGCCCACCTTGCCTTCACGTTGAGAATTTGTACTTAAAGCTTATCATGTGATGTGTGTGATAATAAACCTATTTAGACCAGCAAATAGTTGTGCCACCTTGCCCTCACGTTGTGAATCTGTACCTGGTTTATCGTATAAGAACATTCCTGCTCCATTTCCTCATGCTCTATTTACTTGAGGAGACTGGATAGATTTAAAGCTTTAGTTTTAGTTGTAGATACTGATCTGCAAAACCAGAAAATCCTTAGCTGCAACGTTCGTGGTTTTCTTAACCTTGTGCCTCTTACAGCTGAGACAAAAAGATAGGAAATAATTTAGTTTACTTTTCAAGCATTTTGTACACACAACGAGGGAGCTTCCCCTCCTAATTTGAAGAGCACTCATTGCATAGTGTGCATAGCTGTTCGTACCAACTTGCACTCTAGAGGTGTTAGTTGTTACGCCAACAGAGGTGATATGTTGCCTTTCCACATATGGGAGTAGCCATTGTGGTTGACATCACGATGAGGTGATATGTCTTATGCAGCTGGAAGTATCCTCCCTAGCTGAGAGGGAGTATTGATGTTAGAGGAGCAGCGTCGGGCTTCTACTTCCAACCCAAATCATATGATGGAGACAATTTAAATGATAGCCTAACGGCTATTTAAATTGCAAGACAATAATCGATGAAGAGGCGCTTCATCAATTTACATTAACTAATATTTAATCATTGCTAATGAGACCGACATTTAGAAGACATGAATTTTTGAAGTGTTGCGATTCTTTGAGGCCGACTTCATGCATCTTGGAGACACGACTTTTGGTGGAGGCCGACATGGAGATTGAAGAGATGCGTCTCCTCCTTCTTACTTGTATATATATAATCAATGCTTCCTCATTGTATCATTCATATTCAATATTCATCATAGTTCGATAACCATAAGTGCGAGTTGGTGTGGTAAGAAGATTATCAAGTGCAGATTGATATATTTGTAGAAGGCTGAGTTTATATTATTGCTGTGTTAGCATCAGATTGTGGTGCTCTTTCTTGGCCTTCATATCGGCCTCTTTGTAAAGGAGACATTTGTTGATATTCAATATATAAGTGATATATTGTTGCTGGGTTTTTCTCCCTCAAGTGGAGGGTTTTCCTAGGGTATATGTTGTGTTATTGTGTCTGATTTTGAATTAAATTTCTGCTTTTCATCTGATCATAAAAACTAACAGAAGGCTCTAAATTCTACTTTAATCTCTTTGATTCCTAAATATCTAGATGCTAGGCATCTAAAAAACATTAGGCTCATCTCTCTGTCTAATACAGTATATAAGACCATTTCCAAGGTTCTTGCAAATAGGATCAAATCATTATTTCTTGGCATTATCTCTAAAGAAATGAGGATTCCATCAAGGGTCATCAAATCTTGGATGGAATTGTAGTTCATGAGGTAATTCATTCTCTAGTATCTTGGGAAATGAGGTATCCTCCTCAAATTGGATATCTCAAAGACCTGTAATAAAGCTAACTAGGACTTCCTTGTAATGAAAAAATGAGCTCTCTTAGTCCTTTTATAATACCCTTTTTAGCTTCCCCCCCAAAACACATTTTTATAAAGTGACATTAAAATACTTTATAATATCTCCCCAATGCCACTTTATAACTCCATTTAATTTAATCATTTAATATTACCTTTATAATTGCACTTTTTGTTAGGCAACATTATATAATTAAATTAATTAATTAATTTAGCTCCTATAATGGCGGGATGGAAAACGGGGACATTACATTCCTTGATAAAGTCACAGAAACTTATGGCTTCTCTGCTGAGAAAAGGAACTGATCACAAATTTGCTATTCTACACCTCACTTCTCACCACTTTTCCTCTTCTCCATCTTCCCTTATTGCTTGTTCCCTTACTCATTGTCATTCTACGTCAAATAGGTACTTTTATCTAGCTGCAGCAATCCCTGTTAACCCTTTATACACTTGCTTTAATTGCTATTGCCATCATTCTTACTCTGCACTCACCTGTGAGCCGACCCATTTCCTCTCCAGCAATGACATGGGATTTGGCAAGAGATCAGCTCCTGTTGATCTGCTCAATTATGAGTTTGAGACCCTAGTCTCTCAAACAAGAGGCCTCAAGATTCTGCCCAGCATATAGATCCTTCCCCTTTGCCTAAAAATAGTCTTCTTTTGTATGACAATTTTATTCCTAGCAGAGGAGAAAGCTCCTAGAATCATCTGGCCTACCCAACTCTCTTTGTAGGTATGGAAATCATTTGAGATTTTAACCTCTAGACTAATAATCTTTTGGAGCTGGTGAAAGAGCAAATGCAGATTATCACAAAGCAGATGAAAGTCTGGAAGACTTTTCTCATTTTTTTCTAAGTTTATGTCTAGAATTATTTATGTTCTTTATGCTAATCACAAGCATCTGCCAGTTATAGCAACAAAACATTCGAAAGACCAAACACAAATTCATGCTTAGCTTAATATCAAGAAGATTTTATCAAAAATCGGCTATGGAGTTTATGTCGAGTACATTTTGTGTCCATGCAAACCATTATCATGTAGAAGCTACAACTAGATCTACCAGAGGTTCTGGAAATCTGTAGGGGGTTTTGTGTTTATTCTTTTCTTCAGTGTTGAAGTGTTATTGATCTTTAGGTGAATGAGTTAACCACTGTCGAATTTATTTGCCCTGTAATTAAGCCAATAACAGCTCTAATTTATTGTACTCAAGGATTAAAATACAATTTTGACAATATACATATTTTCAATTTTATCAAAAAAGAAATTTTGATAAAAAAAACCTTCAAGGTAGGATGTACGAAAAATGGCCTTCTAAAGTTTCCATGGGTCTTAACATGACTTTTTTGGCATATTTTGGCATAAATTCCGTTATTTGAGTTTGCACCAAGTGTCTCATCTATAAGGTTTTTTTTCTTTTTCAATGACAGCTATAGACCTATAAGCATCCTAACAATTCAAAATTTTGCAAAAGGTTTTATATTAATAGATATCACTTTTGACCAAAAAGTAATAATAATAAATGTTTTTAGGCAGAACCAATTGTAAATACCCAACAAGTAGTTCAAGTTACATAATCATACTCTATATCATTTGCTGAAGACTAGGGGATGAAAGAGATATATTGACACCAATGTTCATTAGTATTATTACAAAATTGTGAGACGTTGACTAAGCAAAATAATAATCCCAATGAACAACCATAGAATAACCATAGAATAACAAATCTGGAAGACCAGCAAACACAATCCATAAAGAACATAACAGCAGCATCTAAAGATAAGGTTAAAAGCTTATTGTTAAATTAATATAAATATAAAATATTTGTTCCATGAAGTAATAGGTGATACATTTGCCTAAAGAAGATTAAAAAAAATTGCAAAACCAAGTACAAGCATGAAGAAACTGATTATAGTGATTACCGTATATGTAGGTGCACCATCACCTGCAAAGACAAAGCCACCCTCAAGTCCTCGGATGTCATAAATAGAAACACAAAGGCCTAGGTCTTTGATAACCTATGAAGAAGCATTTCATTAGATTAAGCTGTCAAGAGAAGCAAAATTCTATAACACTAAAATGTATTTATTTTTATTGTTTAACAAACACTTTTCATCCATTTACATGACCTATCATATTGGCAATTATCTCACCTATTTATTACAAAACCATTATAATTCACACCACTGAAACTCCTTCATTCTTGTACATTCAGAAATTGCTCAAGTCAGTTATTATCACTTTCCATGCTATAAGCTTCATTTATTTGCAGCTTGAGATTTTTCATTCAAAGGAATGATCAAACCTTTTTGTCATGTCATTTAAGAATTTTAGAAACTCTAGGTTCAATGGGAGATCCAAAAATAGAATAGGTATGTAAAGTGTTGATTTAGCTCAAAGTAAGTGAAAATAGAATAGGTATATAAAGTGCTAATCCAGTTCAAAGTCTAGGTCTACTGCCCGTATCAAGCTCCACAGGTTTTATACTGCAGATTTTACATTCGAATGATCAGAAAAAGCAATTAGACCAGCTAGTTGCACATGGAAAAATATGAAGTGGATTGACAAAATTTGTAAACAAGGGTCAAATATGCACGATAAGTCGTATGCTTTGTTGTCCAAAGCAAAAATTGTAAAGCATGAAATTTCAGAGTTTCAGCATGGCATGATAAGCAAGGTTTCCACCTATGAGGGTTTCATAGGAAAAATTAAAGTTGCTAATACCCTTGGACCTTTGAAATTAATTCAGATGTTCATGATGGCAAGACCCAGAAAAGATCACACATTCACTTGGTCATAGCAATATAAGTTTTCAGTTTGGCTTCTTGAGAAGCCATTACCAAATTGGGAAACCAAAAGGCCAGGTTGGATGAGATTAGATAGCAAGCCACTTCTTTAGTGACTTTTCATTCATGTGCTTTTGTTGATGAGAATGACATTCTAGTTGAATATGAGTAGGTGCAGGCTGAATTTTAAAGATTGGTAGAGGACACACTTGGAGGCACTCAACATGTTGAGAATATGGATAACTTATCCACCATTCCCACAAATGTCCATGGTGGAGAGGTGGACGTGACTGAGATCAAGAAATTGATAACAGAGAGTAGCATCATAATGGATGTTCAGGTTATTCGCATGGATTCTGTGCCAACACTCTATATACCAAAGGTCCAAAGATTCACTGACAAATTTTAGAGGGTACATGATGCAGCCACTACTATTGCTGTCACACCAGGTCTGTCTGGGTTGTGTTGCAAAGTAGCTATTTTTAGCTATCTTTATTTTGGGATCACCTCTATTTTTTATTTTATTTACTATTAATCAGCTATTTTTGGATGGCCTTCTAGAAAGTCTATATTTGGAGACTTTCTGTTCTTGGCAGAAATCTATTTCAAGATGTCTGATTTTAGATATGTATTTGAGGATAAATATGTATTTAAGGTTTTTCTTTTGTGTGCATGCAAACTATTTTAGCATAGAAGCTGCAGTATGATTTTTATTTATCTTGAATACATCACATGCAAAAAAGACTATAAACACATATAAATAAGTGCTATTGGCAATTAGATTTTCAATACTAATTGATATGCCTACTGCTGCTATAATTTTTATTCCAAGATCTCTTATGTGATTTGTGTGATTGTAATCTTATGAGTTGAATATTGCTTGGTAGTTATTACAGGATTTGTATTGCAGTAATTATTAATTTGGGTTTTGGTATCAATGTATGCAAATCTCCTTATTTGATTCATAATATCTTGTATATGTATTGAATTGAATTATATTTTTTGTTGTACTCACTTTTTTTGGATTCTGCATTTAGCTGAGAAGAGTGAGCACTCTTTATTTGATTCATAATATCTTGTGCATGTGTTAAATCCAATTCCATCTTTGTGTTGAACTCACTCTTTTTCGGTTCCTACTTTTAGCTGAGAAGATAAGTGTTTGCTAATTGTTTAGGTTTTCTATATAGGCAAAAAAACATAAAACTTCATCTTGTGTGGAAGTGCCAAATAGCCTTGTGCCCTAATCTATCAACAAAAAGATAGGTTTTACTTTAAGTTTGTTTGTATTGCATACCCAAAGAAAACCCTATTAGTTCTAGCTTTATTTTAATTTTTCCATATAAGGGAATATTATAATTTATTATAATTTCCTTCACTCTTCAAAAGGGAGCTTCCCTTTCAAATTCAAAGAAATCAATTATGTGTTGTCCTAAAAGGGACATGTGTTCAATTTTATGATTTGCCATCTTGCTTACCTGAACTTACATAAGTTGTTTGGAAAGCATCTTGAAATCTCTAACCCTAGGTTTTTTTCAGCAATTTTTCAAGCCTTGCATCTATTTGCCCAACTTCAATCTAATATTATGCAGTCTAAATATGATTTTCATCACTGAAAGTACTCTAGTAGTCTCTTTGAGATTTGTTTTCTCTAAGAATATTATATTCTCTGTAAAACTCAAGGAAATGGAAGACTTGTTGATATTTTCCATGATCCTACATATAACTCCAACAATCAAGTGTTTCCCAGAATATACTACCAACCTAGCAGCCTTTCCGACATTTTCCACAGTTGCCCGGTCACCTGCACAGCAATCTCCAACAACATCTTGCACCCTACATGGTGATCTCTGGGATTCACAAACAGTCTTCACAGCAATCTACAGAATTCTACACTAGCTTACATGGCATTGTCCAGTGTTGTCCAACAACCTGCATAGCAATCTCTACTGTTCTTTATCATCTCCAGCTTTTCCTAAAGATCTCCAATGTTCTCCATCAATCTCCAACAGTTTTCAACACTACTCAAAGTACACAACAACCATTTATCTAGCATTGGCAAGAAACAACTGATTTCACTTGTATCAGAAAACTATATTCTAATTCAGATGAATCACTGGGATGGAAGCGTGTGATGGTATCAATCTTGCAGCCAGTACAAGGATTTGTCCACACTAGGGTATAGCTAAACTAGGAATTAGAACAAATCTGTATAGAACCAGGTCTAACATACATTGATCGGCACTTGTTTTAATGTTCTCACCAAGCCCATAATGGTGACTTTTATTGGACCCTGACCATACCTTAGATCCATTCAGGCATTAATTTGACATGATTACCATTTTTTCTTTATTTCTTGTTTGCTTGCATTGATAGGCACCTAATCAATAAAAGGAACCAAGTTAAAATCAAAATCCTCCCCTCTTAATGTAGATTTCTTTTGATGGTTACATATCAAGCATTTGACTTTAACTTCAGATCATTTGATGGCATCCATATTGGTAAATAAATTAAGACAAATACACATATCATAAGTGGAAACACAAAGGCCTGGGTTTTGATAACCTCTGAAGCATCAGAATGTTAAATGAGCTCTCAAAGGCAAGAACAAGCTTTACAAAACACACCTTTTTATTTTTATTTTTTATCGAACACAGTATCTCCATATACATGACCCATCATAATGCTAATAACTTCACCCCTACATTGTGAAACTATTATAATTCACTATATTGAAATTTATTTGTTCTTGTACATCTGGGAATTGCTCAGATTGATCAAAATATACCTGCTATGCTGTGATCTTTCTTTATCTGTAAACAGAGCTTTGTCGCTCACAAAAACTTAAACCCTTTTCTCATTTCATAGTGTTGGACAGTCTAAGTTTAATGCAATATCTTAAAATAGAAGTGGTATGTAAAAAGCTAATTTCAATTAAAGGTATAAGAGGAAGAAATTTAGAAATACAAAAGCCTAGGTCTAATCTAAAAATATTTCACAAAATAGACTCTCAAATGAATCTCATACTACTAATAACATGTAAGGAAATATGACTATAATGGTGGAAATATGGTCCTTAAGTTGGCAGTTTGGCTGGAGGAAACTAGCCCAAGCAAAGCAAGTAGAGTTTCCTCCATTTAGGCCAAGCACTCAAGATTTTAGACCATACGCTCCCCCAACCCCCATTGTCATCCTATCAATGTCTTGCAAGGCATATACGACTTCTAACTGTATGTTCCTATCCACACATAAGAAATCACCTTTCATATCAATCTTATCCCCTCAGGTTATCACAAAGAAATCGTCAAACCAGGAATACACTTGTGCACAAACAGCCAATCAGACCATACAACACCACATGCATCATTTCAATGAATTTAAATTTTAAGCTACAGATTACTAACTGCATTGAGATTTTAAAATGGAGGTTTTATTGACAGTTTCTTTCTTGTGCATCTAGAACAAGATGGATTGCCTAACCAACACTTGACTAGAAAAGGTATTTCAAATTAGATTGAAGATTGAAGCAAGTTGCAGAAATTACCATTGATGTGGTTTTGTGACCATACCAAACAGCAGAACAAAATAGTTTTGGGCTACTCCGTTCTCTCTTGATCAAAGTATTCCATGCGCTAAGATTGCGAGAAAGTTCGCATGTTCAACTCCAAGGTTCCTTAAGTGCGAATAGACCCAGTTTGGTTGATGTGTATTGCTGTGTTCGTACGAGGGGACTTACACAATTGTCCAGATTTCTTGCAGTTAGCAGCTAATGTATGATTTTGAAGGGGATTCTCATGTGTATGATTTGGCAATGTGGTTCTTTTCCTAAAACTAATCAGAAAGTGCGGAAAGTAAAAGGGAAAGGGCCTAAGAAATTTGTACTCTATTCTAAATGCAGGGTATATGGGGCTTCGTTTCAATAGACTTCAACCAGATTTCGCCTAGCCTCCGTCGGACAGCCTCAGCAAAATCGGTGCAATCTTCAAAGGGGATAGAAAGGTATTCAAGTTATAGTTTAACATACGTACACCATCAGAACAACGCATATAAGTATGTAAGCCATAACCGAAGTTAAACACAAGATAATGTCCAGTTGACCACGCAAGGCAGACTTATCATCAACAAGCCGCTAGTGGTATGGAATAAAGCGAAGCTATCTCAATAAAACACCATACACCGAAGTAAGCTACTTTGCATGAACTAAGCTACTTGGATACGAAAGGAAGAAGAAACCTTGCTAGCATTTCATGACTAGACGAATTCCATCATCAATGAAAAGATCTATTATCATAAAATGTGTTACACAACAATCTCTTCAAAAGTTTTCAAAGGGAAAACTTTCTCTCTTCTCCAAATTATGCAAAATGCTCTACAATCTAGCTCTAACTCTATCTCAATTCTAGCTCTGATCTAATCTCTGATCTCTAATTTCTAATTCTAATGCCTTACAAATGAGGGGGACTCCCCCTTTTATAGCTAGCCAAGTCCCAAAAGACGGCTAGGGTTACAATTAATAGAGTGGCCAGAATCGTGCCACCTCAGCCCTAACCCTAAAAACTGCCAGAATAGGGAGTGGTACATTAAATGAATCAAAGATTCCCACTCACTCCCAAAAATAGCAAATGCAATAAATGATCCATATTCAGTCTTCTAGAAGCTCCTCGTCCAGTAGTGTGTTCCCATTTGCCTTCTCTCTGATTGCCAACTCAACAAATCTGCTAAGTACGGCCTCAACCTCCTGAGCTGAAATCGGTGGAACACAATCCAACTGAAACTCTAACACCGTGACTGAATGCTCGTGCCTTGTACAAGATTTTCTCCAAGCAGCTAATGAGTCCTGCGTGTTCTGGATCAAAGTGGAGAATGTAGCAGTATTCTCAAAGTCATCCTGTACAAAGGTCTTAACATCTGCGAAGAAGGGAACCAGCAAACCCCTCAAATTATCAAAACTTATCTCATCTGGATTCAGCCGCCTAGCAAATATGGCCTCAAAGGTATTCTCAACTCCGCCTATAATATTGGGCCATAGCTCCCCGTGTACTCTTGGTCAATTCCGCTCAGGTTGCGACAAAGAAACCACGCCTCGCGGATAAGCAGCCAAGAATACCAATGAGAAAATTACATCTGGCCATATTCACCAATGACACCTCTCCATCAATCGAATCGAAGTACATGCCTCAACACCTCAAGACGCTGGATCACCTTACTCTGATAGATGGAAGCATCGCCCCAAGCATGATCCACCGCATCCATCCGTGTCAAAATAGAAGAGGCCTGTTGAAAGGCAAAGGCAAGGTCCTCCATGAATTTCTCTGTCTCCGTACGAACCCCTGTGACCCATTTGTCTGCCTCCTGTGCCATCCTCCCCAACTCTACTAAGCCGCTGATCGACTCTCTAGGAATATCCGCTGGAGGCTCTATCACTGGTACATCCTGCCCTCGAGAACGAGATAACTGCTGAACATATCCAACCAACGCCTTGTGTTCTCGCTTCAACTTCTTATATTTTCCTTCTTTCTTGAATAATCTATCCTTGAGGGCAAGGAAGGAGTTATCACACTTTCAACAATCAAGGCAACTTAGGGCGCCCCAAGTCAA
>VDFB02063694.1:0-29420 GCA_007258455.2 Sequoia sempervirens | reverse complement strand
TTAAATCTTTCAGTTTAAGTTCTATTAGTAGTTACAGTTACATCATTGGATTTGTATATGGTAATTCCACAACATTCAAATCTTATTTTCAAGTTCTTTAATTTTCTATTCATTTTCTTCAGTAGTTACAATTATACCATTTCATTTGCATATGGTACCAGATGGAAATGTTACCAAGAGCTTATGTTAACTGCACTAATCGCACCTTCTTTTGCAAATTTGTTTTCAGGTCCACTGGCAATCCGGATCAGCTGTGGCTCCACCAAGGACACCCGAACACCTCGCACTAACTTACTCTGGCAGAAAGATTTTGGCTACACAGGTGGCCAGTCTGCCAATGCCACTGGCACAAGCAACATTGCACCAGAGCTCAATAAACTCCGCTACTTTTCCCTGTCAGATGGCCCTGAAAATTGCTACAACATCACAGGCCTTCCTCAAGGTCATTATACGTTGCGGCTCTTCTTTGGAATTAATGAAGATGTCTTGGCTGACCGGGAGCCCCTTTTTGACATCTCTGTTGAAGGCACTCAGGTCTATTCTCTCAAGCCAGAGTGGTCTGTCAATGATGAGCAGTCATATGTTGAAATGATGGTGTTTGTTTCTGATACAGCTGCGACGATCTGCTTTCACAGCACTGGGCATGGGGACCCATCTGTAATGTCAATAGAGGTTCTCGAGGTGCATCCCCAGGCTTATTATTTTGGGGACAGTTCGGCGGATTTGATTTTGAGGACACTTAAACGCATTGATTGTGGAGGTCAATTGGGTCGATTAGCGGCGATTGGGGACTGGTTCTGGTTGTCAGACAGCGGTGTTGACAAGAGTGGTGGTCGACCTATGGTGACAGAGAGACAAATCAAAGACACACCAACAGCCCCAAATTATTATCCGGTGCAGATTTATCAATCGGCTACAAGGGGTGGTGTAGGGGAGATTTTGAGTTACAGGTTCTATGTGGAGCCTGGGAAGAGTTATTCTGTGTGGCTGCATTTTGCAGAGATTGAGAATGGTGTGCAGAGGGAAGGGCAGAGGGTGTTTGATGTGGTAGTAAACGGGCAGATAGTTTTTGGGAATGTGGATGTTGTGAGGATGACAAGGGGTGCTTTTACTGCTCTGGTGTTGAATGTGACAGTGTCTGTGAATAGCAGAAGTCTGGTGATTAGTTTCAGGCCACGGCAACAGAGCAGTGCAGTTGTGAATGCAATTGAAATCTTTGAATTGATCGAAATGGAGCAGAAGACTTTGAAGAAAGAAAGTAAGTTTTGTCTTTCTTTATTGTTTTCTTTTCTACTTTGCAAAGCTTCTGGAAACACACCCCATTGACTCCAAAGGCACACACTAAGCAGGTCCAAAAACTCAGTATATGGAATTGTGGAGGTCCACTCCAAATATATAGGATGGAATGCACATAGTTCTATCTGGTGTATATTTGGACCTAGTTAGGCAATTTGCGATGTCTAATGGTGCAGCACCGTGGATGGGACCTTTCACAATGGAAGGTCCTATGGTATATTTTGTTTTGGACTCTACTATGCACTTTTAGCAGCAGTAGATGGAATATGTTCCAAGTAGGAAGGTATGCCTACCCTTTCTTTACATTTTCCCCTTTGGAAGCTTCTAGAAGCATACCAATTTGAGCTTGATTGCCAAGTATAATAAAGCAGTTCCATGGGGATGTAATTACAAACTTCAAAACTTTGAGGTCATTGAAACGTAGCAAAGGACTTCCCAAAAAGAATGTAGGTTATGCTTTTATTTATTCATTTTAGTTTCTTTATGAGGAAACTTCTAGAAACATTTTTTGCAGTGAAACGGTTCCTTGGGTACCATATTTTCAGCTTTACTATGAGTTTATAAGATCAGTAGCTGAACTATGGTCTTGCCATCATCATCATTTTCTCAATAAAGGTAGTTATAAAGAACTCCAGATATATTGGACTGTATATATGCTGTTGTGGCAGTAAATCCTGTAAACTGCTGCTGTAGTATACCTTTAGTAAAATGGTTACATAAGCTCAAACATATGGTGTACAAAGCAGTGCAGATCCATTCCCTTATGTTTGGGGCAAATAACTTAATTTCCGTATACTTGGATTAAATCTTCATCAATTCATATGGTACATTTTGCACCTCGCTACTACTGTACTTCTATCTGCAGTCCCTCCGGCACCTCTACCCCTCAGTTTCCTGCCCCCTTTGCCATCCAATAGAATTCACTCCTGTTTCTTTGCAGGAGTTTAGGTATTTTACAATTCTGAAATTAATCACCTTTCATCGGAACATTGCGGTAGAAAAATCAGAGAAGCAAGCTCCTCCTGGGGATCATGCTCTGTCTAACTGGTTCAATTATCAATCTGTGAGGATAGGTCTTGTTGGCTGTTAAATTTTTTGCTTTCAGTGTTAATTGTTTGACTTGCCTTTGGTTGTTGCATGTCTTAATCCAGTTCTCTGTCTTTCCTCATAAATATTCTTTAGCTGTCTGCTTGCTTGATTTCACAATTTTGGTATCTTTGATTACTGATTTTAAATGAATGTTTAGAAATTAGAGGTAAATGCATATGATTTTTAATAATTGGTAACCTATCAGCCATAGCATGATTGATTGCGATGGAGATATTTATAGAGAAAAAAAGCCACGAGGAATGGAAATGTTGTTAGCACTTTTTCAAAATTCACTGTTGAGGGCAAAAATTGCAACTGGGTCAGCCTACAATCCACAGGGTATATAACTCTGAAACTGAAAGATTGTTTCTTTGTGCATGTGGTGTATGTCAATCTACATCTATCTATCTACAATATTATAGCAGAGAGGCAAGAACAAAACTTCATTTACTAGGCATGTCGATCACACATCATATGGGCAAGATAATTGGTAAGGTGTGACTTAAGTGAAATTGTCTTTGATCGTAATAGTTGTGACTACCCAAATAAGATACTGGTGAGTCTGACTGAGATATGACTATCTGATTCAGATATATATTTGTGTGTATGAAGTAGGAGATGTTATCATGTTCTACACTGTAACAACTCAGAAAATGAAGGACATTTATTCAAATTTGAGTGCAATTTATTACACTTAAGACAACTCTGCATGTACCTTCTTCTATCATATTGAATGTGGGTTGGAGATGTTTTGGACATGATTTTTTGTGTAGATCTCTTTCTTTTGCAACTATTCTTTGTGAGGATAAAGAAAACAGATAATAATGATTGTCGTGTCTGCAACTTACATGTAGAAGTCTTGAGCATTATGGAAAGAAATTGGACCAGTGTGTTGTATGCTATTGTTATCAATGCTGAATGCACCCTTGAGAGTGTAATAAATTAACACTCTCTTCAGTTGATACCACGGAAACACTCCAAGGCTGCAAGTTGCCTGCAGATTGGAGTGAATCTGTAGAGAGGGCTGGTTCCCTTAGTGTTTCACCTAAACTAATCTATCCTACTGCTGTTTCACGAGAAAAAAAGCAGAAAATAACATAAAATAAGCTCTAAAGCCTAATGGGAGGTGATATGACCTGCATTTGGTATGGACATACACAATTAGTTCAATAAGCAAGCTATACTATGCACAACTCAGATTTTGACATATTTATGCTTAAGTGTTTCATAGGAAAGTTGGAGTTTTCAACAGTTTTAGAAGGAAATAAAATGCTTTTCACAACTAAGAGCCATATAAACCAATAACATAAATTATGACCTGCATAATACTTATAGTTCTGCATAAAGGTGCTTGAAAATGAGACATGAAATCAAGGACTGCTCATGCTGTCACAAAACCACATCAATCATTTCATAATTTCACACAATATGAAGATTTGAGAAGGCAAAATACTTGTTTTAGTGAAAAAAGAGGTGTTATCTCACTGGATACAATTCTGAAATTTATCTATTTCTTTTTCAAAATGAATTTTTACAATGCTCTTATTTTTCTGCCTGAGTTACAATACTTAGCTTTTCAAACTAGAAAGAACTCCCCTTAAAATCACTAACCTAGGCGTCTCTTTTCTCAATCCCCACATAGGAGAGAATATAGGACATGACCTAAGACAACAAATGACATTTCTTTGCTTTGTGCTGACTGTTTGACCTCCATTTGGGCGTTTAAGAACTGATTTTCCTTTTTTGACTCCACAAAAAGCTGCAGGTAGGGGTTGATGAAGAGAACCTTGACCTTTTTCAAACTTTTTTTCTTTGAAGATGCCCTTAAATCAGCTCCTGTATGCTCTCAAATGCTCAAACTGCTCCCTAGATGCTTGGATAGTGTGTCATAACTGTTAATGTTAGGATCAGATTTAATAGAAAGCAGAAAAATGAACATAAAGAACAAATGAACACAGTATTTATCCTGGGAAAACCCTCCTTCTCGAGGGAGAAAAACCCAGCCACAAATATGTCTCTTGTATATTGAATGAAACAGTAGCAATCAGCTTACGACATGACCCACTGAATAATAGCACCTCTCCTAGATGCCAATAAATCAGCTTACAAGTCTCAGCACCTCTCCTAGATGCCAATATACAGAAAACTTCTGATTTCTGCTTGATATCAATCTGCTCTTTGAAGGACAATAACCTGCTGTGAATAATCCAACTTCTTCTTGAAGAAATGACTTGTTTTTATAGACAAAATAAGTCACCAAATAAGTCCCACACTTCAACCTAAATATAGGCAGATATGCAGCCACAAGAAGACGCACAAGGTGGCAGTTCATGAGTCTATTTAAGGAATACAAACAGAGATTCTCATGCATGTCAGTATGCAGATTCTCCTGCATGTCAGTTACACCTTGCATGTAGAATAAGACAATTTATGAGGTCAGCCAGCTGACACAACAATTTATTTAAGGAAGATTCTTCTGACACAAGAAGATACCTCCTGTAGCTACCAAAACATTAACACTCTCTCTTAGCTAGGGAGGTATCTTTTTAGATATCCATGTCATCAAAACATATGTGCACAAGTGTCCATCACGGAATCACTCAACGTGATGTTGTCATCTCAGCATGACATCCACTATGGCTACTCCAAGAGAATAGAACAAGGGCTTTCACCTCAAATTTCTCTCGCAAAGAAAAAATGCACTAACAAGGGCTTACACCTCAAATTTCTCTCACAGAGAAAAATGCATTATCAAGGACTTACACCTCAAATTTCTCTCACAGAGAAAGATGCATTAACAAGGGCTTGCACCTCAAATCTCTCTCGTAGAGAGAAATGCATTAACAAGGGCTTACACCTCAAATTTCTCTCGCAGAGAAAGATGCGTTAACAAGGGTTGACACCTCAAATCTCTCTCGCAGAGAGAAATGCATTAACAAGGGCTAACACCTCAAATCTCTCTCGCAGAGAGAAATGCATTAACAAGGGCTGATACCTCAAATCTCTCTCGTAGAGAGAAATGCATCAACAAGGGCTGATACCTCAAATCTCTCTCGCAAAGAGAAATGCATTAACAAGGGCTGATACCTCAAATTCCTCCGTCTCAGAGGAAAATGCATTAACAACAAATCTCCATGATGATGAAACTCCCTCTGAAGCTCCAAGTACTTGCATCAACCTTCTGACCTCCTCGTCCAAGGTTGCTTCTGATGAATTGTTAAACTCCCTCTGAATGTAAATTCCTCCTCTTCGAAGAAACTGATCTCAAAGACAACTTGAATAAGTTCTTCGTCTTCGAGAGATGTCTCCAGTTAAGTTTATCTCTTTAGCCTGCATGAATTCCTCACAGGATGCCTCAAGCTCTTCTTCTCTAGGCAATCTCTCATCACCCTCTTGCTCCTCGATCCGTCCTGGAAGCATTTAGAGAGAGATTACTAATAGTTTAAACTATCCAGAAGAAATATCAAAGCTAGAATCATACATGTTTCACTATCTCAATGTTATAGCATGAATTAATAACTACATAAAAAATTCATGAACATTACTTAAACAGGAAATACTTATCTCGTTGAAATCAGAATTTCCTTAAGTGTTGTACTCAAACACTTTTTCAGGTCTGCACTTATCTTTCCCTTAGGTCTACTCATGTGAGCATTAATTTTGCTCTTAAATGTTGACTCTGCTTAAAACAACAGTTCCTTCTCACATATCTCTTGGGGAGAAGTCCTGTGCCAGATATATTTATGATGATGCTCTATAATCAGCAACTATACCAACTCATAGTGAATATGCAACTGCAAAGGCTCTGATGCCTATCCTTCCTAAAGTGACTATAACCTACTTAACTCATATCAACCACAACAGCTAGTGGCCAAGATACAATAGACTTGATGTCTTGATTTACACAATCAACAATAGGCTTAGTCAACCCAAATCTGATCAGGTATTTTCAAAAACCCGCTCTGATACCATGTTAATGTTAGGATCAGATTTAATAGAAAGCAGAAAAATGAACATAAAGAACAAATGAACACAGTATTTATCTTGGGAAAACCCTCCTTCTCGAGGGAGAAAAACCCAGCCACAAATATGTCTCTTGTATATTGAATGAAACAGCAGCAATCAGCTTACAACATGACCCACTGAATAATAGCACCTCTCCTAGATGCCAATAAATCAGCTTACAAGTCTCAGCACCTCTCCTAGATGCCAATATACAGAAAACTTCTGATTTCTGCTTGATATCAATCTGCTCTTTGAAGGACAATAACCTGCTGTGAATAATCCAACTTCTTCTTGAAGAAATGACTTGTTTTTATAGACAAAATAAGTCACCAAATAAGTCCACACTTCAACCTAAACTAAGTTACCGGTTCAGTTTTGGGTTCGGGTTCGGGTTCGAGAACCCGGTTCGCCGGTTCGGGAAATTTTTTTTTTGGGTTTGGGTTCGTTTTGGGTTCGGTAATACAAAAACATATAAAAATCAGAAATATATACATATTTGCAGCAGTATTTAAGTTCAGAATACACCACCATATTAATAGTCAAATAACATAGTAAAAATACACCACCACTTTATACTCAAAAGTCAAATGTCATGATATAGAATTATAAATTAAAGTTCAAACTTCAAACATAAAAATGCCAAGTGTTTACAATGTCAATCTGAATCATACGGGTCATCAAAAAAAGCAGCATCATTAGCAACATTAGATGCTACATTTTGTGTAGAACCACAAAGAGCATTAGTGGCACTCGCACAAGCACTGCCACTAGCACTGACACTAGCACTCTCATGCTCAGTAGTTGCTTCAGGCTGATAGTCATCATCAATATCAAGTGCAGCTAAGTGACTTGTGGAAGCATCCAAGTCAAGCTGCTCTGGCTCAATATCCCACCTCCTTGTGTCTCCTTCTTTGTAGGAACTATGTTTGTGTGTAAGGAGGCGCAAGTTTGAATGCACATACACCAAGTCCTCAGCCTTTTTTGAATGTAGCCTATTGCGTTTTATTGAGTGGATGAAGGAGTATGTGCTCCAATTCCTCTCAGAAGAGGATGAACTAGCAACCTATTAAGACCAAATTAAATTAATAAATAGTTAAGAGTTACAAAAATTAACTAAACAAAATTATTAATTAAAATTTAAAATTAAAATTACAAATATAAATTATAAAACTTACTTGGGATAAAACTTTTATTGCAATAGGTTGGAGGTGCATGTATTCTTGCCCATGGAAGTACCACCAACTATGAGCAGCCACCCTACACTTGTCTCGAAGAGCATCCATATTCTGATCAACACTCCCAGAGCATGCAAAAGCCATAAACTCAGCCCTCACTCGATCACGTTGGTCACGATCACTGAAGATTCTACGAATTGCTGCCTTGTACCCTTGGGCCACTTCACCATCCCTATATGGAGCAACTCTTGATGAAGTAGAAAGTATCTCAGGGCTATAATATTTGGGACTCAATGCAAAAGCGAGAAGATGCAAGGGAGTGGTCATTTTGTTCCATCTATCAACCATGATATCTTGTAGCTCTTTGAAGAATTTTTCTTCAGGATCTTCCTCTTTTGCATTGATGATGGATCTCATCTTCTCAATCATTGAGTCGATACCATCATATACTTCACCCAAACAAGGTCTATCCAAGTCAGTGTAACGGATCATGCTCAGTATGGGCTCGGTGAAACTGACGAGATACTCAACACGATCCCACCAACCATCATCTAGGATCCTTTGCTTGATCCTATTTGCCCTTTCATTGCTAGATTGCCTCCATACAACCCAATTAGGGCTGATTACCATGGCACATAGTGCCTCACGAACCTTTATAAGTCGTCTCAACACAATTGTGTTGGAGGCAAAACGGGTCTCGGCAACCTGTTTGAAAATCAAAATTAAAATTAAAATATAATTTAAATATACAAAATCAAAATTTAAAAATTAAAATTAAAAGAAAATTCAAAAATTTAAAAATATTGAGAATTAACTTACCTTCAACAACTCCAATTTAGAGAATTGTCTAAATATTCCTTGCGTCATATGGTGGTTGGTGACAAACATTTGGATGTCTTCGCCCTCGGCATACACCTGTTTGATCCATTCAATTTTGGATCCAATTTTTTGTAGCATTAGATTGAGGGAGTGGACAGCACAAGGTGTCCAAAAAATGTGTGGATACTTCTCCTCAACCAATAACCCAAGAGCCCTACAATTTTTGGCATTGTCGGTTACAACTTGCACAACATTTTGATGGCCCACTTCTTCAATAGCTTGGCAAAGGATGTTAGCAATAAATGGACCATCTTTCACCGTCCTTCACAACAATCGCTCTCAAAAACATTGCCCCTTTAGGGGACACAACAATAACATTGATCAATGGGCGATTTCTTGCATCTTTCCATCCATCAGAAACTATGGTCACCCCTGTTTCGATCCACGAATCCCTTATGGGCTTCAAAGAGTCTGCTACATGTTTCACCTCTTTCTCCAATAAGGTGCAACGCACCTTCTCAAAACCTGGGCCCTTATACCCCTTTGGAGCCTCATTAATAGATTTCACCATTTTTTGCCAATATGGTGAACGAACAACGTTGAATGCCAATCCATTGGCATAGACACATCTTGCTATGTCTTGATCAGCAATCTCTCTTGCCTCATTCTGAAATGAAGCTTCCAACGGTCCCTTAGATCTTTTATTTGATGAGGGCACGGTTTGCTCTTGAGGGATGTTCATAAATGGATGGCTTTCTGTAGGTGGAATATAAGTAGGTGGTGTAGGGGGTTTCGTGGATCGAGATCCTTTCTTCAAAGGATGGCTTGTTTTACCACCGGTTGTTTTTTGGTCTGCCTTTTCTTGCTCAGCAATATATTTCAACACTATATGTTCTGGAATGCCTGCGTTGTCTTCACCTGGACAATTTTTGATGCCTGATTCAGGGATCCCGCACAAGTGCCCTTTTACTCGACTGTATGAGCTCGAATATTGAACATTGCAATGACTACAAATCCAAATATATCCTCCACCACCTGGAAGTTGCTGAACCATTTCTACATATTTCCAAAGGGGAGAGGCTGGGTTTATTTTGAAACGAGATTGGATTGAGCCTGAGGAGGTACCGGTTGCCATTGTAATACGGAATAGTGAATACCTAAGGCACAACATATTGAAATTTTGGTATTGATTCATTGAATTTGAAACTAAAATCACTTAATTAATTTCAAATTCAAAAAAATGAAAAAAATGAACATGTGTTATAGACATTTAGAAGAATGGAAAGTAAAACAAAACAATAATTAAAAAGCAAAACAAAAGAGTTGAAGTTCACTTGTGAAAAAAAATGTAAAAAAAATAATCAAAAAACCTACCTCTTTTGAAGAAATCTTGCTCTACGATCTTCTTAGCAACGAATAGACACTTGCAAGTGCTTAGGAATAGCACAACAATCAACTTTGAACAATCTACGATCAGTCTTCAAGTCTCTTCCAGCTTGTGCAAGCAAAAGAGAAAGTTCAGCAATGGAGGCAAAAAATCCTTTTTTCTCATTCACAAATTGGTAAATGAGTTTCACTTTACCTATTTCATGTTTTTGAGGCAAGTATTAGGGTTAGAAATAATAAAAAAGTCCCTAAAAGTAAAAAACGAGTCAAAAATCTCTTTAAAAAATGATTTTTTTTTTGGAAAAACGCGCCCAGGCGCGGAATTGAACCCGGGTTCGAAATTTTCGAACCCTGTCCGGACCCACAGTCATGGGTCCGGACCCTGGCCGAACCCACAGTCCAAAATACGGACCCAGGCCGAATTTCTTCGAACCGGACCCGAATTCCGGACCCGGATCGAACCCGGGGCCTTTAGTAGCGAATCCGGTAACATAGAACCTAAATATAGGCAGATATGCAGCCACAAGAAGACGCACAAGGTGGCAGTTCATGAGTCTATTTAAGGAATACAAACAGAGATTCTCATGCATGTCAGTATGCAGATTCTCCTGCATGTCAGTTACACCTTGCATGTAGAATAAGACAATTTATGAGGTCAGCCAGCTGACACAACAATTTATTTAAGGAAGATTCTTCTGACACAAGAAGATACCTCCTGCAGCTACCAAAACATTAACAATAACTGCCCCAAACTGACTTTAATCTCCTCCAACTGCCCCTCACTGTCTCAAAACTTCCTTGCAGACAAATAAGGACACGTGTGCAACTGTTTCAATTACTTTGTTGGGTGTAGGAGTACGGTATTCTACATTATGGAAGGTAACTGTCATTTAAAGTCTCTTTACTGATCTGTCTCTGCATTAATCATACTGTGCACTTTTAAAACTTGATGTGGAAGTCATCAAATAAGCATTGGTTTACCCTTCCTCTACTGCTTTGTATGGTGTTACCATGCTTACACAGTCTCCATGACTGCCCTTATTGTGGCCCAGTTATCCATGATTGCCTTCATGATGCATTCTATATGTTTCAGATCTACACCAGGTCTGGCTTAGTTCATCATTGCTGTCCTTTCCTTCTCAATTGCTATGTGAGCTCCATGTAGCACTGTCTTATCCATGCTCCTAGAGGATACAGCTCATTGACTTTATATTTTGATTGTTCTAGCTTAAAAATAGCTGCCTTCTCATAGACCGTCATTCATGCCATCATACATCTGTAAACATTGTGCTTCTTCGTGCTGTCATGATACAGTAGAAACCTTATCACTGTCATATATGGAGTGCTGTCTTCATGATGACTATGATCTCTCTTTTTACTTATCCACTGTCATTTGAAGATTACCTTCACTGCCATGTACTGTCACTTGCGATTTGACAAGGATTCACTGTGGTTTGAAAGCCTTATGGACTGTCCTTGTGACTTTGTCATACTGTCCTTTGCAGACTGTTTCCTAAGGGACTGTCGTATGTATAAGCTGCCAGATTGAAGGCACTGTCATGGAGAACATACCACAATGCTGCCCACTGATCACTGAGCAACAAAATCTTTATCATATTCTACACATCTTCTCTCACTATATTTTGCTCATAACATGTCTTGTCATGCTACCCTTAAACTCTCCCATAATTTGACACAAGGTCCTCATATATGCTAACTATCTTCTGTCACTTGACAATCATTTACTTGTCATGATGGTCCTTTGTGGTGTCATTGAATACCAAACTGTTAACTATACTTCTCTACACTGCTATGCTTTCTACAGGGCTTTGACTGGTTTGTATTCTCATTGCTATCTCCACGACTTGACAGTCCTAATGGACATTCCACAGGTCTATTACTGTTCATTCATGGATTCTTCACTAACTCACTTTCATGACTCCATGAAAACCAGTCAAATAATGTGGTGACAGTCATTTGTAGATTTCTCCAACATCCCTAACTTAATGACACTGTCAACTGTCATGTTAAACTGCTGTTTGACTACCTTTGCAGTGGCTTAGGGTTTCATGCCCATGAGTCTGTCCAACATTATTTGTAGCTTCACTTCTTGACAATACTGAGCTTCTTCATCTTGTGAGACCCTCTTTGCTTTCCCTTTGGTATTCACCTGTGATTTTGTGCCTCTTCATGGTAGCTTATCACAGGATACATGACTGTGCTATTGAACCTTACACTGTCTTTACTTCAAATGGAGCACTGTTCACTATCTCTGTTCTCTGCACCTTGAAACATTATCATATTGCTCTGTACTGTAAACACTGTCCTAGTCACCTTTACCTTTCATGAACAACTGTCCTTTGAAGTTTGCTGTTTGGACTGTCATCTGACTGTGTGGACTGTCATGGCAGTGCTTACTGTAGAGTATACTGTGCCTTTGCTATCATGTTTTATGGAACTATACACCCTTCTTTCTCACTGAACTGTAGTAGATGAAATACTATCAGATGGTAGAACAATGATGACTTCCTTGGCCAGATCTGGAAGAAGACAGAGATCTCTGTGTAGCATTAGCATATGTCACATGACTTTATGGCACACTAAACTGTGCTTCATCAACTACTAAGGTCCATATACTGTGACGACAATAGGAAATGTTGGATTTAGGTTCACTGTTTTGAGTATATACTTGGAACAAATTCATTGAATTCATTCACCTATACAATCCCTTTATCCTTCTATCGCAAGAGTCCATCTTCTTAAGCAACCTCCCTTTCCATTATAAAACTTGTCACTGTCTTTCTCTCTACAGGCTCTGTGGACTGTCATGGTACAGTCATTTTGTTGACTTCCTTTTACATACTCTCTGGCACCTTACTCATTCATTGTCATGGGAATGGTGCCCTTTAGTGCCTTAACTGTCGTCATATAATAGAGACTATTCTCCTGCAGATCGAACCATCATTCACACCTCATGAAGTTTGAATGCTCCATACGTCTTTAGCAGACTCAAGGATGGTTTGACAGTTTAGTATGCAGACTTTGTTTCATGCACCTAGACCCTTGCTAAGAGTAAGATTTCTCATGCAGGTCTATTCACTGCAAGCTGTAATTTGACACTACAGTCTTCATAGACTGTAGTTTCAAATGCCTCCTGTAGACTGTCGTACATTATTCATGCAAGGTCACCTAAAGACATAGAGACCACTGTCATATTTAAACAACTCTGTCTTGCATTATACTGTAGTCTTCCCACTGTCATTTATTGTTCAATATCATCTACAATTGTCATGATATATGTTTGCCATTCATTAACCCTTGACAGTCTTTGTTTCTCTTACAAATTCTTGACCTGTAGGCTGTCCCTCATGAACACCTCATCTGTGATTTATTCCATCTTCTGTACAACCCTTGACAGGTGAATAAACAACTTGAGACTCTTAGGGTTTTATGTCTCAGTCTACCCTAACCTTGATGCATGGCCTTCCAATATCATGGAATCATTCTTTAGATTTCATCACTAGCAAATAACACTGCCATAGACACCTGTGGTTGCTTATCATCCTTCATAGGCCTCTTTTTGTATGAGATCTGAGTAGGGTCTCTAGAGTTCTTTTAATGGCTGTAGCAGACCTAGAGTGGTAGACTATAAAACCCTTAACTGGCTTGCTAGACTATAGAACTTGTGTGTGCATATTGCCATGAAAACCCACAAGATAAAAACCAAAAGATGCTGTTAGTGTTATCATTGCCTCTGCATGTGTTTTCTAAACTTTGGAAGCTTTTAATGACCCTTGAACAGCTTCTACAAGGTTTTAAAATGACAATAGAGTCTTGATGAAGTATAGAATGCATACCATGTAGAACTAGTATTATGGGGAACTTTTGAATGCGTGTAGCAGGTGTGAATGAGTCCCTAGAACCTCTCCTTCTTCCTGGTAACGTGCCATGCTACTTTCCATCATTCAGTAACGTAGGATAGCTGTAACAAAGGAAACTAACTCTAGAGAGCTTCATGCAATGTGGGTGAGAAGCTACCAAAGAAAAACAAAACCTAAATTTTCCCTCTCTTTGCTGTTGAAACTTGATGAGAGATAAACTTTTCATTTTGCCCCTTTTCTGACTCTATGGTGCCTAAGACTCCTTAAGACTTGGACACAAAATTTTAACTTTATAAAACTTTCTAAGACTTCCAAAGTGGCTATTTGGGTCAAGGCAAGGCAAAAATATCAACAGCTATAATTTGTTATTTTACTGTCAAAGAGAATTTGGTTCTCATGAAATGGGTTTCTAGAAAGTTCCTACTCTTAAGCATTATTTTGGTATCATAGATGATACAGTTACATTCTCCATCTTGACTCCGAAACATCAGCACATCAAGATTTAAGTGAAATGCATCTGCTATATTGAGTTACAAGCTGGATAAGTCACAGAGCCTTTTTTGGCTATATAGTACAATCAAGCAATCTGTTTAAGGAACTATATTATTATCAAACTTATTTTCGTGGCAAATCTATTCAACTTTCAACAATAAGTCCGGTTACATAATCCATTATAATTAACTTTTTTTGTATTTATTCTTTGAATTCATGTAGTTTGGGCTTTGCGGGAGCTGAAGAAGACCTTAGGACTTCCTCTTCGATTTGGATGGAATGGCGATCCTTGTGTTCCTCAGCAACACCCTTGGAGTGGGATCAACTGCCGATTTGATCAGAAAGAAAATGCATGGTTCATTGATGGATTGTAAATACTGATTCCTTATCCTTGTTTGGTCATTAATAAGTTTATGCAGCCATCTGGTTTTGTTTTTTTAGTAGCCAAACACATCTTCACGTTAGATTTATTGCAACTGGGAATGATATTCTAAAATGACATTTCATATACTGATTCACATATAGGTAATTTCAATAAGTCTTGATCTCCATTTTCGATTACTGGAAATTGTTAAACTTTTCCATATGTTCAAGATGAGCTATTTTGTTTTGGTATTGAGGAGTCTTGGATTTTCTCTACAGGAGTTGAAACTGTTGATTTAGTTGTAGCTATATATTGTAGTAATGTTTTATCAAGACATCTCATTTCCTTGTGTTTGACTTCTCTCTTATGTCATGTTTGCGCTTGTTTTTATCAGCATTATCTATCGAATGTAGAGAAAGTAGTTGATAGTTCCATTCATAAAAAAATACTTTTCAAATTTCTTAAAAATATGTCTGCATCACTCAGCATCCCATCGGTCTAGATCTTCTCAGATCAAATATTTTTGAGAGTTTTAAATAATCCATTATGTAAATCCACTCTGAAAGGATCCCAAAGTGCACTTTCTGTCATCCAAAATTAGGCCAAGTAAGCAATCCGTCTGTGATGCTATCTCATATTCTTTTTCTCGAAAGTTTTAATATTTATATTACTTTTAAAAAGTGTTTGTTTTCAACTTTCGTTTTCTATCTTCACTTCGAGTCTCCTGAAGTTTCAAGTTGAATTGACAAGTCTTCCACTTTATCAACATTGTCAATTTGCATTTACACTACAAATATGTGTCAAAATAATGCCTTGTCAACATTGTTATTATTGTTAATGTTTAACAGCGTCGGTTGATCCTTCCAGCTCATGTTCATTGAGAGAGTATTAAACTGAATGTAGTCTTCGACTATTCATTTAATACTCATTATTTCGTGTCTTATATTCTGGCCGACATAAAAGTTTTCTTTTGTTATTTATCTATTAAAGGCCGACATTTGTAAAAGGATTTTCTTAGTTATCAAGGCCGACCCAATTTAAGAAATATTTGAGATTTCTTAGAGGCCGACTTGATGGATTTTAAGAGAGGCGTCTCTCTCCTTCATTAGTATATATTGGCGATTATCAGCAGTTCGATATCCACTAAGTTCTATAGTGCGAACTTATCATCAGGTGTGAATACAAGATACAGATCCAACACAGTTCGACATATGACTAAATGTGATCACAGCCGATGCAAGTTTGCTCATGATCTAAGTCTGAACACAGATGATAGTGAAGTGCGAACATAAAAGCAGAGTTCGGTTATTTCTGTTTTATATCTTCAAGGGAGAATATATCTTCAGGTTTGAATATATTAAGTGAAGAGCGAATTCAAGATACAGGGAAAATATATATAGCGATATGACTCTAATCTGTGCGAACCTTATGAAGTATGAAGATCATACAGTTCGAAGACTTACCAGTGCAAAGCTTCATGACAGTGCGAACTCAGCCGATGTCTATATGCGAATATGTGAAGTACGAATTCACCAGATCTGAGGCATCTTGAGATGCGAATATATAATCAGATCAAAGGGAGATCATAAGCCAGAGCGAAGTTACAGGTTTCAGTTTCTGTCAAGCGTGCTTGAAGTCTGAGAGCTGAAGACCTTCAATGCTAAGTGATTATTTTTGGATCTGTATTCTAAATACTCTCAGGGGTGATCTAAAGCTTATTATCTGTCATTCCTTATTGACACTGAATATCGGTCTTGTGTTAGACCTGACTGTAATTGTGAAATTGCCACTATTGCATCAAATATAAGAGAGATCTTTGTTGCTGGGTTTTTCTCCCTCAAGAGGAGGGTTTTCCCAGGGTATATGCTGTGTTGTGTTGTCTGATTTTGATTTATTTCTGTGCATTTACATCTGATCACAAAAATTCAACAATTATTTTCTGTGTTTAACTCCTCTTTTTCCTTTCATTGTTGCCTGGAATTCATGCAGATATTTGAAACGTCTGACATCACAGTGTTTAGCATTGTATTAATTCTGTGTAAAATCTATGCCACTGAATTCAGAGATCAATCAATCCAATCAAATATTCAAATACCATTGGACTATTTTAAGTATTCTGAAAATTATTGGATTGTATGGACAAATTTTTTAAGTTGTACAATAATTTCAATCATTTTGTTGAACAAAATAGATACATACAAGATAAGAAATTATCCTTAGCAAGTAATGTGTGACAATTTCTATGAGCTCGTTAAAACTGCTTCGCTAAAATATGTGAGCATTTTGACATTTTTAATGAGAAAAATGGCTCCATCAAAAGCTAAAAACTGGCACATCACAAAGAAGTGTGTACAATATATAAGGGCTGTAAAACATGTGAAGAATATAGGACATGTCCAACAAGAAAAAAAGAGCAATTGCCAAGTTAATTGAAAATTCACAATTTTTTTGAAATGGTAAATTACTGGAAAGCTGGTTAACTGTATCTGAGCTGTTGGCATTTGATAGGTTTTGTGATATTCAATTACATACAATCTATAAGGTGTATTAAACTTGTGAAGAATATAAGACATATCCAACAAAAAAGAAACTGAGCAATTACCAAGTGTTACCCATAAATTTTCCTTGAGTCTCTATTCGGGATGTTATCTTTTTGTTTTGCCTAAGTCATAAACTAAGCTTAGTTCTTGGCGGCCTTTTGTCATTCACTTCGAACTCGGGCGGCATTTTGTTAGGTTCGTTGAACCTCCCATTTTACCGCCAACCTTATTTTTCCTTCGTTGGGTGGGTTTTTCTTGTCACATTCAAACTCCCTTTGTTTCCCAAAGTGCAATGTATGGAAAGAATTAAGTCATGAGTTCAAGTTGGAAACTTCATCCACAAGTTATGCCTCGGGTGGCATTTTCTAAGTTATTTTGAACTTGGGCAGGGTTAAGTTATGCAAACCATAGGTTTTGCCGCCTATAATGGTTTATATTGGTTAAACCGAATTATTGCCAGTCTGGTGATTTAATTAAGATACTAAACAGAATAAAGCTAGCAATTTTCCAACCACAACATAAACAGAAACCAGCAAACCATACATGTGAAAAACACAGATAACACCAAAAAAAAGATATTTTATTTATGTATAAACATTTTTACATTATGCTGGTATAGCTATAATCGCTTGGCTCGAATACAAAACCAGGTTGGTAGACACAAAAAGAGGCAAACAAAAGATGTTTTAGGTGCACAGAGTAAACATCAGGACTCAGATACTCTTGGTAACAACTTGCAGGTGTTCAATTTGAGCAGGTGAAAGCAGGTTCTCGTGCGACTGGAGGAACTGCACGAACAACCCCATGTCGTTCTTCGCTACTCCAGTGCACAGTAAAGCCACTAGCCAAGTTCGAGGATAGTAGCTGAGTCCATTTATCGCCACCCTGACGCAGTGATGTAATTCAGGCTTCACCAAGCGTTCCAGTGCCCGCACGCCTCAATCTCAACGGCCAGAAGTCCTAACAATAGTGTAGATAGATCGCTCTAGCATGGTAGTATTGTGCACATGAGCTTGGCTTAGAAATGCCTCACCCAGGATGCTTTGAAGCACCTCCTCTTCCACTTCACTCTACACCACGAAGACCTCTTTCAGTTGATCAGAAACATGCCTGAACAGAGGATTGCACTCAATCTCTTCTAGAACAATGTAGTTGTTTGCAAAATTTCCATCGCTTTGGGAGCTCGCCATATTGGATGCAATTGATGTTGGTAGAGAAATGACACTGCTTGAATTTATAGAATTTTGGTTAGACATGGGCGCATTCATTCAAGATTGATAAGATGTGAATTTAATTCACATTTATGATCAGTTTGTGTCGATTGAATTACAATTCTTCATTGGACAGCTCGCCCATGCTACTACTTGGTTTCCTTATACGTTGCATTAAAGATTGATGAAATGATTGGTGCTTTGGCAGCTGTTGCTTGGGTGATGATTGATTTTCTTTGCCAATATCTATTCTTGGCAAAGTTTCCAATTGTCTTATCAATTTCCCAATAAACGTTCGGGATACAAGAGGTCACTAATTTAGTAATGGCTTTAGTGTTCGTTTGATGGCTTTAGCCACATTATAAATTAGAAGTTAAACATAGATGAGGGTCCTTCTTTTTTTGAATCTTCCCGGATACATTTGGGGGTGTTTTTCGAGGAGGAATAATATTAATTACAGTCTGCAATAGTTTATAATATGTGTTATATAAATTGAAATATTTGAAGTATGCAAACCTGTGTTATGTGTGCGGTTAGTTGAGTTTTCTTTGAAGAACGGGCTATCTATTTTTTATTTATTGCAGTCTGATTTATTCACATTAGTTCGATTTGATAGTCATGATTTTCAATCTTTGTATTGATCATAAATGGCTGTGTTTCTGTCTTTGCGCTAGTTTTGTATTTATGAGCTAGTGTTGGTCACCTTTTCTGCTTTTTGGTTAAAAGCACATGCCGTTTCCTTAAGATAGATAAATTCATTGAAGATCTTGTGAGGGAGCTGTACCTCGATAAAATTCAGAGAAAAGCCACAAATGCAATTGTGAACTTTTTCAAAGCTGTTAGTGGATTCATATCGGTGCCAATCCGGGTCAAGAGTCATTGCCTAATTTATCTATTGAATCCTATTTCATTCGCTAACACCAAGTTAATCAAAGAATCACAATTTTATTAAAATGGTATATTATTGGAAAGCTGGTTGACTATGTACTATTGGCATTTCATAGGATTTGTGATATTCAGTTACACAAAACTAAAACCACTGACAAGTGCAGCTTTAGGAAGCAATATGATATATATGGGATCAAACTTGGTGAGACTGTCAGACAACAGAGGCCATTTTTCAGTTGCTAGTGTCTATCATTTCAAATTTAATGTATGCATAAATTTCATTCTGTAAAAAATGTTCCATTTTGAATATTGGTTTTCCTGAAATTTGTAAATGTTTATTAAAGAATAAGAAGCAATGTTGAAAAAACATGACAATAAGCTCCTTTTTTTATTATCTCATCAATATTTACTGAAGAAATTTCTTTTGAATTGAGAATAAAAAAAGAAACAACAATTTGGCTTGGAATACTTGCCTGACATAGAATACTCTTAATTGGATCTATACTTCTTATGCCGATTGAATATATTTTCTTCCAAATCAAATTTGTACTTCTCCACAATATTACATAAACAGGTGTGTATGTCTGAATTATGAAGATCAATAGACTAGCTTTAGTGGCATGATAACAAGCAGTTTGTGATATGATATTTAAGACAAAACACACACATTTAATTCCAAATGTTTTTTGCACTCAATGACATGGATTACAAAAACCACATGCTCATAAAAGAATTTGTGTACTTAATCTCAAAAATGGCATGTTTGAATTTTTGCAGAGGTCTTGACAACCAGGGATTGAAGGGATTTATAAGTGATGAGATAGCAAATCTGCAGCGTCTACAGAGCATGTATGTTCTTTCTTTTTGTTAATGTCTATTTCCTAATTCTCAAAGGTTAGCCTTTCATGCACCAATATCATACCTTCTGGGCACTTGATTATTTTGTATTATGTTGCCAATTTGAACTTAGTGTACAACCAATTTACTTCTCTCTCACGTTTAACAGGCAATTCTACTTCTGTTTTCCTAATGAAGCATAGGTACAGTTTCACAATAGTGAAGTAAAATGTGTATCTCAGATGTGTCTGTGCATTCAGATTTTTTCATTTGGTGGCAAATGTGTACAGGCATGTACTGACAGGAAAATATGTGCAATTACATTTTGCATGCTTTTGGTTGCAGAAATTTGAGTGGAAACAGTATACACGGACTGATTCCTTCTGCAATTGGGACTATTTTTAAACTGGAGATTTTGTGAGTCCTTTTGTATGCCCATTCATTTTACAGTATTTCTGGTTTGCATGGTTTGATTTTTTGCACATTAGTTTTATTTAGGATATAATTTTCATGGAGGATGTCCATATTATTTATTAACTTTTTTTTAATGTGTGCTTGGCTTCGTTAATATTTTAATCATTTCAGCATTCCTTATTCTTGCAATCTACTTTATGGCAGTTTTGATCATGTGAATATGTTTTTTTGCATCCACTGGTTTTTCTATATTGTGGGGAGTATTCTTTACATCCTTTCAAGGATGAATGTGGTTAAGTTTTCCATTGATTCAGTAGATTATTCTTGGGCTATGAAATAAGAATATATACCTAACATTCTCAGCTTTGAATTCTAAAATGTTTTTTTTTAGATTAATTAGTGGGGATATCTGTTGGGTCCCCTCCATGAAAAGCATAATGAAAAATTTACAGTAAAAACTATCATAACAGTTACCAAAAGAAATAGCTACAAAAAGGATGTGTGGCCATATGCATCCAGCCACCAGCCAAAATATGGAGCTGAGAACAAGAAACAGAACAGACCACTGTTCCTTTGCCCCATTCAAACCAGCCAAAAAACCACCCAACTCAGCACACTCACCTTCCTATACCGGAGTTCTTCACAGCTTCCCATCCAACCATGTCCTCCACCTTAACAACATTGGAGCATTGTGCAGCCTCGACACGTGCAGAAGGATTGAGTGATGGGAATTGAACACCATGGAAGACCTCCTTCTGCTGCTGAGACCTATGCACATTGTCACTACAGAAAATAGGAATGGCATGATTGCTAAAGACCTCAAGGTGGCCCTTGTTGTGGGTCACCATGAGACCCACCAGCACCTTGACAATATCCGCAGAGTATGTTATAAGAATTAGCAATTCTCTCCCCATCCTCTTCATTTCCACACTTTCCACAGCAACATCCAGCAGAGATTGTTTGGGCCAGTTTTGAGAACTTTCACCCGGGACTTTTGGATGCAGAACTGACATACCATCAAAACACCCCAGCAGCAGCATACAAAGAAGCCAAATCCTCTGGGATGGTTTGGGAATAATTACTATCAATTTACAAATAAAGTTTTCCCTTATGGAAGCTTTGGAGCATGGCAGGTTTTTAAACCCCATTGCATCCCTGTCAAGAGTAGACTTCACAAACCCTATAGTGGCCATATTGCTGCAATTGAAAATGAAAAGCAATTGTTTATCAGGCATGGCCTTTCCTATAAGAGTCCCATGTCCTCTGGGAATTCCTCTTCCTTGTCATTGTGCGAAGTTCCAACTACCAACCAGCCAACGCCCATACCAGATGCTAAACACATAGAACACACCTAGAAAACCTCCAATGAACAACCACCACCTCATGGCTAGATTAAATAAAATCTCCTACGCACAACTAATTAATGCTTTCAGCTTACATGAGAGAGCTTATTTCACTCTCACTCGGTCATAAACATAACAACACCAATAATAACACCCCGCCATAATTAAAAAGGACACTACGGTGATAAGAAGAAATCAAGAAATAAATAAAAACTCATTGGGGGCACATAGGTTAAAAAGGATTCCAAACCATCTCATGCAGTTGGAAAATTACTGTAAAGAGCCAACAAGGGATCCTACTCAACTCCACGACCGGCCAAAAAAATCAGCTGTGGCATTAGCCATGCTGCGGCAATGAAAGAAAATTGCTTCTTTAAACTGTTTGCTTATAACAGGCACCTTTTTCAACTTATCTCCTTAGCTTCCATTTGAGACAAGAGCCTTTATTGAGAGAGTTGATAACCACCAAGGAATCCCCTTGTGCAACTAAAGTTTGAAGTTGAACCCCCACTAATGAGGCTATAGCCATTCTTGATACCACCCCTTCCGGTTCTGCTTCATTATTGGTCACCACCCAAAAAAAGAAATCCACCATGAATAAAGCTTCCATTCTCTTTCCAAATTAAGAAACCACCACCTGCATTACCTATATTACCTTGAGAAGTTATATCAAAGTTCAATTTAGTAAAACCTTTGGGAAGAGGCTTCCACATCCTTTTCCCCACCTCTACTTAGGAAGAACAAGAGTCATTTTTGTTGCTTGCAGAATTTACACCTCTTAAAGCTTTTACAAGATATTGATTTCCAATTAGCTAGAGCCATAAATAAAGCAAGAATGTCATGTCCTCGCATCTTAGAAGGCCTCAAATTCGTTTGGCAGGAAAGGTGTTTATGAACACCACAACATCTGAGTTTTAAATATTAAATAGTAATAAATAATAAATAATAAATTTAAATTATTGATAAATAATATTTAAATTTTGCCTAGATCTGGCTGAACTATTGTGGAAGGCGCTCAAACTAAAATTCAACATTAGCCTTTGCTATATTTATTGGGTCGTTGGCTATGGAGAAATCATCATGAAAACGGGTCTAAGTGTCATGGCGAACTGAATCAAATAAATAAGAAGAGCTCATCCTCTACAAAGATCAGGTGTATCTTGTACCACATTCCAAGGTCAAGGAGAGGATTATAAGAGTTTGTCATGACACACCTCTTGCTGGTCATTTTGGCTTCTACAAGACATACAAGCAAATAAGGGAACGTTTTTCATGGAAGGGACTAAAGCATGATATATTGCAACATGTTAGAGAGTGTTTGGTGTGCCAACAAAACAAGACCAAGCATGTCTTACCAACTGGTTTGTTGCAGCCCCTACCCATTCCAAATCAAAAATGGGAAAGCATTTCCATGGATTTCATTACTGAGCTACCTAAGGTACAAGGTAAGGATTGTATTTATGTGGTGGTGGATAGGCTTACAAAGTATGCTCATTGTCATGCCATTACTTTAGAATTTAAGGCCCCTCAAGTTGCTGATCTGTTTTTTAGAGAGATATTTAGACTCCACGGATTGCCCAAGAACATTGTGAGTGATAGAGACAGCAGGTTTATCAATTTATTTTGGCAAGAATGGCTCACACATAGTTAACTCCAAGTACTAGCTATCACCCCCAAACGGATGGACAAACTGAAATAGTGAATAAGTGGATTGAGGGGTATCTAAGAAATTATGTTACAGGGCAACAATTAGCGTGCATGAAGTGGTTACACCTAGGGGAATTTTGCTACAATACCACAAAATATGTCTATTGGTATGCCCCCTTTTAAAGCACTTTATGGATATGATGCCACCTCTTTCATGGATTTGATCCGTGCATATAGTAGAGTGCTAGGTGCTAAGGATATGATGCACCAAAATGTTGATATCACTCAAGGAACAAAGGCCCAACCACTACACCAAAAGACCGGCCTAGTAGTGAGGGTGGCTACCCATGGTGTTAAGGATGAGGTTTGTGTCCCACTAGCCTCGAAGGTGAAGGCATAGAAGCCACAAGCACAATGGAAACGTGGCTATGGAGCCCCACCATCTAGTTATCATGTACACACCTGCTAGCACAACGGGTTAATTCGTTGGGGTTTAGCCCTTCACGCACGAGACATTACAGCACACCAAGGCTCAACCCAACCACTACACCAAAAGCTTGACCTAGTAGTGAGGGTGGCTACCCAGGGTGTTAAGGGTGAGCTTTGCGTCCCACCAACCTCGGAGGTGAAGGCATAGAAGCCATGAGCACAATCTACACGTGGCTGTGGAGCCCCACCATCTAGTTATCAGGTACACGCTAGCCAGCATGATGGGTTAATTGGCCGAGGTTTAGACTTTCATGCACGAGACATTACAAAGAAGAGGAAGAACCCAGGTTACAACCCCATCTCTAAGAAAACCCTAGAGCACCCATCAATCAGTTGTGAACATTGAGGAGTGAGGGCTCCTTAATAGCAAGGGTGATAGAAACAAGATATCAAGCTTGCAAAGAAGCCAAAAAAGTCTATGAGACCAACAAAATGACTTTGTTGAAGAGTTCAATGAGAGTTGCAATCATCAAGTTGGAGTTGCAACATAGAAGGGGATCGTCAGGATTGATCATTTTGAACAAGATGGAGAAGCTAACAAGCTTTTTCTGGGGGTAGAGACTCCCACTCAGATACATTCCAATTACCATTTTCCTCAATAGGCCATTTGGCATATAAATTAATAATTAATATATTTTTTTAATTCTACTATATTGATATCTCTTGGTTTCTTTTGTATAGATATATTTACAATATCTATACTAGTTTTAATCTAAGTTGTAAGTTGTTAGTTTTGGTATGGGGCTAGGTACAAGTATGGGATTTTGGTATACTGGTACAACACGAAATCCTTGGGTATGGTATAGTTGGGTACAACTGTATTATATATATATATATATATTTTTTTCAAAATTAAAAGAAAAACATAATTGAAAATACATTTGATATATCTTATAATAATAATGACATTTGGATCTTTGATAGTATGATACTTCATCATTGATCAATGATAGTGATAAAGATAATATTAATTGTCAATTGATAGTTCAAAATTTCAATATTATGTCATATATCATATATGTCTAGGCCTCTAGAGTCAAGATTCAAATGAAAATCATTACAACTGCAAAAGTTGAAAATAATACAATAAAAAAACTGTATCTTGATCTTCAATCTTCATTGAAAGCATCTTGATCAAAGTCATCATTTGGTTCAACACCATTTGAACCACAAACAAATGAGTTGCCATTTCCACTAGGTACACTATGTGTAAGAGCCTTGCCATCATCTACATTGACTCTAACAAGCTCTACAATAGATGCATCCAAGTTGGTACACCCAAGGGTTATATTGCATATCTTTGTTGCCCCTTCCTTGTAGTCAACTTCCTTATGTGATAAGAGATGTAAGTTGGAATGCAATTTTTTGTTTTCTTTGCAGCCAATTGATTACATTTCACTGTGTGGTCAAAGGAGTATGTACTCTAATTCCGGTCAGCCGAAGATGAACTTACAACTTGTTGAAATTGGAGAGAAAGTAAATATAACCTAAAAAAAAATGCAAAAGAATGGTTAGTACTAAGAATGTTTATAGAAAATGCACTTATAGAATTTTGATTGGAAGAGGTTGGAGGAACAAATAATCTTGCCTATGGAAGTAATACCATGTACGAGCATCTTCCTTGTATTGGTCTTGATAAGCATAAATAGCATGATCTTGTCCTCAAATGAACTTGCCGAACTGTTTTCTAACATTATCTACCACTTTAGGATTTGAGAAGATTCTTTAGAATGCTAATTTGTACCCATTAGCAACTTCACTATCTCTATATGATGCAGTTTTCCCTAGCAAAGAAAGTATCTTTGTGTTGTAATATTTGGGGGATAATGCATATGCAAGGAAATGCAAGGGTGTGTTCATCTTGTTCTAGCGGTGATGATTGATATTTTAAATTTTCCATACTTCTGAATAATGTTTCTTTGAGGTCATTCTCCATTTGTGCTATTATGACCTTTATTTTTTCTATCATGGAATCAATGCCATCATAGATTTCTCTCAAACATATCCGATTTGTATCAACAAACCCGATCATACTCATGATAGGCTTGGTGAAACTTAAAACATAGTCCACATGAGCCCACCAATCATCATCTAGGATCAATGACTTGACCTTTTGGGTCTTCTTTGAATTTGATTGCTTCCAAATACTCCATTGGTGGCTAATGAACATGGTGCTCAACGCCTCTCACACCTTCACAATTCGTCTCAAAACTATTGTGTGTGATGTGAATCGGGTCTTAGCAACGTAAGTGTAAAAAATAAGTTAATAATACATTATAATGTAAGTAAATATGGCATAAATTAAATTTACCTTCAACAACTCCAAATTTAAGAAAGTTCTGAAGATGCCTTGTGACATGATAGTTTGTCACAAACATTCAGATCTCCTCACCCTCAGTGTATGTATTTTTCACCCATTCTATCTAAATGTCAATTGCTTGCATCACTAAGTTAAGGGAGTGTATGGTACATGATGTCCAATAAATGTGCTCGTACCTTTCCTCAACCAAAGCACTTCTGCTCTACAATTTTTTGCATTGTTCGTAATGACTTGGACAATGTTATGAGGACCCACTATCATTGTGGACTCAATGAGGATTTTGGAAATGAATTTTGCATCCTTGACTTGCACCTCACAATCAATTGCCTTCAAAAATATTGGCCCTCCGGGGGACATTGTAATAGCATTCATTAAATGTTGGTTTTTGCAAATTTTCCTTCCATCAAAAACAATGGATAGTTGTGTTTCAATGAATGAATCCTTAATTGGTTTGAGTAATGTCTCCACATTTTTTTTCTTTTGCCAATAAGATGGTGCACACCTTTTCATATCTAAGACCTCTGTAACCAAAGGGTGGGTTAGCAATCGTTGCCACCATTTCCCACCAATGTGGTGATCTCACCAAGTTGAAAGGAAGACCATTGGCATTAAATGCAACATGCAATTTTTTCATCTGGAATGTCTCTTGCTTCATTCTGAAATGCCTTAAACAATGGGCCTCTTTTGTTGGAAGGAGGGGGACCTTCTTCTTGGATAGAGGGCATCTCCAAGAAAGGATTTTGGGAGGCCATTATTGAAGGAGAATTTGTAGGTGGCTTTAATGATGTTTTATTTGCTAAAGGATGAGATTTTAATTTTTCTCTCTCACTCACATCATTAGATTTTAATTGGACCTCACACTAATTACAATTGCAAATTAAAGCCCCACTTCCTGGAAGTTGTTTGAGCATCATAACATATTTCCATAGATGCTCGATCATATTGAAATTGTTTATTTGCCTCGAAACTCATTGAACTTGAACTAGTAGCCATTCCAAATAGATTGTTGTTATAAGAAATTACAAAATGAAAAAAAAACCCTACAATATGTATAAACTAATATAAGTTTAAAACAAACACAAAAAACATTTTGAGAAATTCTGAAAATTTGAATTTAAAAAAGAAAAACTAAAAAAAATTCGTTAAAAAATTGAAAGAATTCATTAAACTACTCATGTTAGATTAATAGATGTCCTTTGTGCAAGCTAGATTCGTCCTTTTCAATTGTATTTTTTTCAAAAAATACTAGCAATCTTCTAGAATGCAAAAATGGTGAAACAAGTTTGTGTGAAATAAGTTTGTTTTTGTCAAACAACAAACATAATAGGCACATTTTAGGGTTTTAGGCACTTTGTAGGGTTTTTTAAAATTACTTTATTTTTGTCTTTGATGTTTTTTTTTAAACCGTGCCTATTGGTCATGGGAGCACTTGGGAGCGGCCAAGGCATGTCCTTGCTGCTCCTAGAGTTCTCGTCACTAGACCAATTGTGTACAGGATTGGGACCCCTAGGTGAAGAACCTAGTAACTTAGGTTTTAATTTAATTATAAATTTATCTAGTCCAAATCTTGAGGGGTGTTGAGACAAGTTTTGTCTCTTACACAATTGTCTTCAACCGACAGGTGGAAGTAAAAACTACCTTAAGCAGCATGGTAGTTAGTAACATTTGGGCTATAGTACTGTTAGTCAGATTAAAGAAATTTCAGATATTTAAAATTGTTTATGTCTTTAGGAAGTCAAGGGATATAAAGGTTTAAGCTTAAGGGTACTATATGACAAAAAGATATTGCCTTCATCACAGATGTGTAGAAGGAATGTTGGTGGTGGTAGTCATGCACGGATGAAGCCTAAAAGGTACATTAGTACTTAATGATGAATGGTGGGTGAAGGTTACATAACTTAATTTGTCAAAGCCCATTTGGTTAATGATCCAATTTGCACTGCCAAGCAAGTCCACACTGGGAAATGTTTATGATGGGATCACCCTTGAGCTGGAAATAATAAATGCACACAAGAAAGATTGCAAAGAAACATTTTCTGCTTCTAAAATAAAAAATTCCAGTGCTACTACAGGTATTGTTCATATTTCCAGGTTTCCTATATTGAAAATCAAACTTTTTAATTTTAGATTCAGGAAAATCCGAAAATATGATACCGATTCATATCAGCTTTATATTTGATTATATATTCTGAATTGTAAATTTTTACCGATTTATTCATTTATTAAAAAATTGTAGTTTGAACTTCTAAACTTTTCAAAGTTTTTAAGTTAAAGAATAATTTAGGAAACTTTGACAACTTCTAATTCTGAAATTCTGTCATATTTTTCAATCTTTTTGGAAAAGAATGTGTATTTTGAAAATATTTTCTTTTTTAATATGTTTATATATGTTTCCTATTGTTTGTACATTTTTTTAAATGTATACATGTCTTATCATAGCCAAGGGGTCCTGGAAATTTGGTAGATTTTCTGTGGCCTGGAATGAGCAGAATTTCATATGATTAATTACAAATGAATTCTGTAGCACCCTCTGCCCTCAGGAAACAAAAAATCAATGGGTTTGGTATGTTATCTAAGTTTCTGGTCCTGGTGCAGGTACAGGGGTAGGGTATGGCAGTTTGCCACTTTTTTGCCCCAGGTTTGACAATGGTTGGGTATATCCACGCAAAAAATATAGAGGTTCTATGCAAATATTAAAATAAGCAAAACTAGCTATAATACAAGTAAAACATGTAGTTACGAAACCGAGCATCAATGTGTTAGTTTTATGATCAGATATAAAACTCAGATTTTAATTCAAATTCATACATATAAACACAGCATATACCTTGGGAAAACCCTCCACTTGAGGGAGAAAAACCCAGCAACAATATATCACTTATATATTATATAAGAATCAACAAAGTCTTTTACAATGAGGCCGAATTCAAGACCAATCAACAGCACCAACTCTAGATGCAATGACAGATTATAATCTGCTCTTCCTTGATATCGAATTCTGCTCTTAGAGAACCTTCGATCTGCTCTTGATGAAATTCGCACTTGTGAAGGAATGAATGAATCGAGCTTGCTTGATGACAAATGGATGGAAATGAACTTGTATATATACAATGTGTGGGAGAGGTCACACCTCTTCAAGAACAAGGTCGGTCAATAATGAAAATATATTACAAATAAAATGAAATGAATATCAAGGGAGGTCAGCCAAGATAAGAACAATAATT
>VDFB02063693.1:0-22862 GCA_007258455.2 Sequoia sempervirens | reverse complement strand
CGCAGCAGCCAAATGGGCGTTGGGGTTTGTTCTTTTTTTATTTTATTATTTTAATTTATTTAAAATATATATATATATAAATTCTTTATTATATATATTACATATAGTATATATAATATAATATATATAGTATATATAATATATTATATTTGTTTTTATTTTATTTTAGTTTTAAATATTTATAATATATAAATTTTATATAATATTTTAATATTTAATATATATATATTATATTATATTTTATATTTTATAGAATGTTTAAATATTATAAATTTGAAACTTTAAAATGAGTATGTGATTATTTTAGTTGAAGGAAATTGATATCATAATAAATAATTTCATTTTTTTTTAAATGATTTGATTTTAAATATTAAGCAGTATCGAACAAATGAAATTAATGGTTAGCATTTTAAATACCTAAATGTTACTAAGGTGGTTTGATTTACTTAGAGCATGTGCAATAATGCTATTTATTTAATTAATTTCATTCAATACGACATTGCTTGGATTGGGTTCAGGAAACCCTAACATTAGATATTGAGTTGCCTAAAATGCTTTTATATCATGTTTCGTTCATTCCCGATGTTGGGCCTTTAAATTATTTGTTTATGTAAGTCTTCCATTGAGGTTGTCATTTTAAAAGTAAGGGTTGTCGGTATGTCAGTCAACCTTATGATTGTTTTGGGTAGTGCACATGGTGGTAGTTGTGTCATCACCCGGTTATCATAAACGAGATAGGTGGTATGTCATGGATACCTGAGTACTATGAACATGTTGTTTAACCTTATGTGTTAAGGGGGAAATTAGTCTTCAGTTTGTGCATGTCATCTACCCTTGAATTGGGGGTTTTGTATCCCCGTGTTGTCAGTAGGAGAGTGGCCCTTTGTGGGGGTCCGACACCCAAAGTGGTGTCAGGGTAACTCAACTAGGGTTTAATCAAGTGATAATTTAAAAGAATTAATGGGGAACTTCACACTAATAAAGTTAAAGAATGCCTCTCTCATGGAACATGAATTGTTAAAACTCGAGATGAGATGAGACGCATAGTTTTGTGTGAGGGTTCGGCGCCGGTAGAGGCAAGCCAGGGTAACCCATGATGGGGGTCCGGTAGCCTAGGAAGGTTGAGCTAGGGTAACTCATGGCAATTTATGTATGACACTCCTCCTATGTCAACAGTTAGTCAGTTATTGTGTGTTGTACAATGGTGTACTTGTTCTATGTAACCTGGAAGCAATGTATTGTCCTGTGAGTTTTCATACTACGTTAAGTGATGTGGGTATTTGAGTCGGTTCAGTTATGTTAGCCTGTCTAGAGGTAGTTGGTCTTGACTAGAAATCCTTGTTACTATCTCCTAGCACGGGGGGTGAGCCTTTGGGTTTCACTTGGTTGGGTGGAACGTGCACCTTACACTGTTGGCTTTGTTCGTGATCGTGTGGATGAGACTTTCATGTTGGAGAGCTCGTTGGAACCAATTGCTCCTCTAGTTTCTTTCATTTTTGTTATTCTTGTATTTCATTATCCCTCATTTGTATCGAGTTGGAAATTGTAATAAATTATCAGGTTTATTTGATTTACCTCATTCGGGGAATGAGTGATGTAATTATAATGTAAACAATTGTTATTGGATATCGTGATGTATCGATTTGTCTTTGATGTTATATCATGTAGGGAATGTATGTACTTTAATTCCTTAATTGAATGATGTTATGTTTTCTTTCCTTGGTTGTTTAATTCAGGTTTAAGTAACCTTTGTCTTGTAGCCTTAGGGGATGTTGGCATTGTGTAGCGAACTTGTGCGTTATTTTTCTTTAAAAAAAATAAAAAAAAATTGTTGCATTTGGTTAGTGAATTGCAACTTCCCCTAGGGTTGCGTGGCGGGGCACTACACATCAATATTTTCTTGGAATACATGTTAAGACTATGAATAGACCTAAATCATGAGAAGATTATTTATACTTAGTTTACTTATAAAAAAGGTACCATTCAACTATCAAAATGTCACCCTTTTAAGTTGTAAATGGTCAAAATTATACTAAACCTATTTCATGGCTTGATCATATCCATACAATTTGGTATGACAATAAAAATTAGTGAGAAATAGAATAAATATTAATAAGGCTAAACAAAGCATAGGGCTACTTAGGATAAGTATAAGATTTGTGTTGATACAAAAAGATCTATCCAATAATTTGATGTTGGAGTTTGTGTTTTTTAGAGTAAAACATAAAAGGAGTTTTTAAAAACCTTATAAATGTGCAAAAACAGATTCACATTCTTGTGGAACTTATAAAGTTATATAAAAATAGGTGATGTAGCTTATAGACTTGTGTCATATGTGAGTTTATATATATAGTTAGTTAGTTAGTTAGCTAGTTAGTTAGTTCTAATTATGTTATTGATTAGCAAAGTATTTATGTTGAACCAAATTGTGAATTTAAAACTAAAACCAAAAGTATTATTGAAAGAAGATCTAGAAAGTTTAGAAATAAAATTATAAAGGGAATTAAAATAAAAAGGATTCATTGTGATATTGATAGTACTACTTGAGAAAAAGTTTGATTATACTAAATATTAATACCCACACCAATTTGACTAAGCACTCTTTATTTTGAATTGTGATGCTAATAAACCCCATACATTTGAGGGAAATAATTTATTTACAAGGGATAAATGTAATAAACATATTTAATCAACAGTAAAAGTGAAAAATAATAGAATAATTATTATATTAGGTAGAAAAATTACCCAAACTATATGAGTATTGTTGAATGCATGAGTACATTAGTTGAATAACTACTAAAAACTATTATAAATATATAAACTTGAGTGAATTCGAGAGTGGAAATTCTCTTGGTTATTTGATCAAGATCAAGAAGTGGGCATAAGAGAAGGGGTATCCAAATTGCATCCAACTTGGCATATAAAGTACACTGAAGATTATCTTGGCCAAGGCTTGTGGTGCATAGAAATGATAAATAGGCATATATTGTGTTTGAATGCATAGATTCCTCCTATAGTACACCACAACTTGATAAATCTTGAGTCAAATCAACAAGAGAAATCATATATATATATATATATATATATATTAGTCCACTCACCAAATAGAACATATATGTATTTCAATTCTTAAAGAATATAATATATTTAATATTATTCAAATGCTCTTTACATTAGTTTATAATATTTATGTACATATTTTGTTGTGTATTTACTTAAATTTAGTTGAAATTACAAATAACTCTGTGAAAATTTAGATAAGTAAATGTAATTTTGGACATTATATTACAATACTATTGAGGGGAAATAAGCTCATCACAAGTGTGATCTTGTTACAATGAGGCAAACATGTTTGTTATTGTTCATAGGTTTTTATAGTTAGAGGAAATCTAATTATGGTAGAGAGTTTTATGCACTATTTTAAGCAATAAATAAAATGAAGATATTACTTATTTTGGAAATAAATTTTTGTGCATGTTAATCATCAACATTTACAATATTTTCAATGCTTTTAAGCTCAAAGCAACTAGTTGCAACAAGAAAGATAATACAAATAGATGAGATTCTTATCAAAACTTCATTTATTGATGAAATATATGAAAGGAAGCAAAAGTGTGGTGGCATATATGTTATCTAGGTCATGTAATACCCCTCCTCTTACTGGTAGGATTTAGTATTTTTCAATGCGGTTGTTTGCTACTTGTGACGATGATGATATTGTTTGAGTTGGATAGTTAGACATTTGGGGAAGTTGTATTCCATTAGTAGACTGTTGGTGATTATGTTTATACACTTGAGGATTTGATTATTTCATGACATTGTGGTTGGTTAGATGTTAGTGCATTTTCATAATTATGATATGATGCAGTGGTTTAATTAGATATGTTATGTGATGATTGTTAGTTAGAAATATTAATTGATTGGTTATAGTATAATTGTTTGAATAGGTGTGACGAAGGACAATATAACATCACTCGTTCGCGAGTGCCCTGTTAGGTTGCGATTCCTTCTCACAATGTAGTATTGGATTTAATGCTTTGATGATATATATATATATGTATGCACATGTACACAATTTCGTTTGTATGCAGGATTTGCAGGTATAAGTCTCGATTCCACCTGCTTCGGCAGGACAGGGCGAGCACCTATAGCCCAACGGTTAAATGTTGATACAGAGGTGACGATGAAGTCCTCCCGTCCCATGATGTCAGGTCGTCTCGTTGTTGGTATTGTTTACTTTGTGTAATTGTTGTCATTTGTGTTTTGCGTTATGTGTATGTCGTATTTTATTAATGTGAGTATTTAATAGGTTGTGATTTAGTTAATTGAATGTGGATAATAATTGTTTATTTTAATGTTGATTTATTTGTATGAAAATATTTAAATGTTTTATTTAATTTTTATAAAGTCATGTGTTTTGATTAAATGATAATTAAATATTAGAGGTATTTTAATTATTTTAATTAACTATCAGGTGGGGATAATTATTAGAATAATTTATTTAATTAAATAGAAAATGTGTTGTGCAAGAAAGTGGTAAAAATAGAAATTAAAAGCAATAAAACAAATAACAGACTAAAAAGATGGTGAGAGCAAATAAGAATAGAGATCTAATTAAAAAGCTGGCTTTTAAAGAATTGTTTTATTTTATTTTTTTGGATTTTTAGAGTTTTGTGAGAGATGGATAAGATATTTTTAATTTAATTAGGAAAAATAGCAAGGGGGGGGAGACAGAAGATTAGGGATTGAGAGATTGCACAAATTATTATGTGTTTTGAATCTGGAGAGAGGGAGGAGGAGTGTTACAGAAGTTGAATAAGATTTTGGAATTGTATTATGAAAATTAAGAAATGATATGGGATTCTTTTGTTTTGTTTTGTGAGAGTTCTTAAAAGGAATTAGAAATCTGTTACTGGTGTTGTTTTGGAGAAGTCTTCTGAACAAAGGATTGGATTCGAGTTCGAGCACAAAATTTTGTAGAAGAGATTTCGAAGTTGGAACGAGAAGCTTTGTGTAGAGGCCATCGGATTCAGGCAATCAACATCAGGTTTTCGAGAGCGCAGGACTCCAGGTTCCACCTTCTTTCTTTCTTGTCTGTTTTTAAATCTGTAAAGAAAAGAATACAAATGTGTGTTAGAATCAATCTCTGTTTAAAATTTTTTAAAAATAAAAAAATCCGTCGGTGATTTAAACTTAAGAGATTTCTTTGAAACTAGAAAATGAATAAGCAAATAGGGCTTCTATGAAAGGAAGGTTTCATATTGAATTTAGAAATCAATTTGTTTCCAAACAAATTGAAAGAGAAAACTCTTTAAATCTTATTTAGTTATGCCCTATATCTTCCTTTTATTCTAATGGATTTGAAATATTCTGTAATTATAAATATACTCTATTTTTTAATATATGTTTTTCTATGTTTACACCGAAGAAATGTGTCTCTATATATATATGTATTTATAAATTATACATATATATATATATATATATATATATATATATATATATATATATATAAACTATTGTTCTTAAATTAAAATTTGTGTTTATAATAGTTTAATATTAATTGGGTTTTGCCTATTTGCATCAGCGCCGTACCGCACCTGGTACAGGACGGAATTTATTTTTGTATAAATAAATTAAATAAAATTAAAGTTTAAATAAAATTTTATTAAAAAAATGAAATTGGAGGGGGATGGGCTCACCGGTGCCGCATCTCGCTGGCCCCATCCCTTTTTTCTTCCAAGATAATGGCAGTTCAAGGACCGCCAGTTAGCCTTATAAAGTGGATCGGGCCAGAAGCAGCCCTGGCACTGGCGAAATTAAAGGATCGCCATACCTGCTAGCCCTAAGGATCGGGCAGGACACTACAGTTCCGGACTCCATACAAGTATTCAGACGCTGACCGTGAGTTATCACTTTTTTTTATTTTGTTTGGAATTTATTTTCATTGTTTTTTTTTATAATTATATATAGTTTATAAATAAATAAATGTATATATATATTTTTTATTAAATATAAAATATTAAAGTTTATTTTATTTAAAATGAAATTATAATTATTTTATTTAGTATAATTATAATTAAGATTTAATTTTGTGTTTTGATTAATTTTTTTTAAAAAAAAAATAATAATAAAATAAAATAAATTAATTAGTGTTGCTATGTAAATGTAGGGTATTATTTTATTGGTTGGATGAATAATTTAACTAGATCTTGTCTTGATTTGTTATTGTAGAATTTTATCGAAGAAACTGTATTTCGTATATTTGGTGATTGGTATCTGATAACTTTTTGTGAATGGTTTTGATGTCCTTTGATATGCGTATCGAGTTCGTGTCTGAAATTGTTATTGTATGTTTTAATTTCAATGGTTTCTCGAATTCCTTGATCGGAGGTTTTAATGTGTATTTTTATGATATCTATTGGAAGTCTTTTGTTAAGAATTAAATATTCTGATGTAGGATTATTTACTTCTTGTGTTTCTTTATATCAGTTCAAGATTGGAGTGTTTTGTGTAATTGTGTGAATCGTTTACTTTAAGTTATGCATTTGTGTGATCTGGTTATCATTTTCCTTTTTAATTGTTGTAACCTTACTTTGCGATGTGGGAACCCTATTGTTCATCTTGTAATCCTTGTTCCAGAGGCTGGTCATGTTAAAATATATTCTCGATTGGTTATGCTATTGGAGTGTTGGTTTATGTTAGGAAGGGGTGAACAGGTTGTTAAGACTTTTGGAGTATGAATTATTGCGAGAGGGTTAATGCCTCGCGTGTTCTTGTTGTGGTTTTATGCTTATATGTTTTAGTTCAACCCTTGCCTAGTTTGAGTTATGTTAGGGGTCATAGGGAGAGTGGCTCTTCGTGGGCATCGGCGCCTCGGGTAAGAGGAAGTGCCAGGGAAACCCACGTAAGAGTAGTTAAACAAGTGATAACCTAAAAATAGAATTTAGGGGGGGTTGGGTTAGTTAACACATAACAAGATAAAAACATGCACCTCACCCCTGCCGTTAGCGCTTTCAAAGGCTAACGATGGGTGGGAAGACCTGGTTGGTAAGGTCACTACCTTGTATCTATGAAAGGTAAGTGGCTCCGCATGAGTAACCCTATGGGGCGGCACCTTGAAATAGGATGTCTGGATAACCATAGATGAAGGCGGCTCCTTGAGCTAGGTTGTCTGGATAATCCATGTATAGATGGAGGCGGCACCTTGTGATAGGTAGTCTGGCGAATTCATGTAAGACCATGCGATGACACTCTCCACTAGACACCCTTGTTGTTCTTGATTCTTGTTGCCTCTGGATATTGTTATATTTATGTTGTTTCTGATTTTAGGGCTAGGGAATCCATAGGTGGGTGCCGGCGCCTCGGTTGGAGGAAGAGCCAGGGGATCCCATGTGAGCTATATGATGACCCTCCCTACTTGACACCCGTCTGACTTGTTCTTGTTGCTTATGGAATGGTGTATTGAATGGTTGATTCAGAGTTATGGAATCGTATTCTTTTTATTGGTTCTGATTTATTTGGAAATGTATTTTGGGTGTTGGTTCGGTTCTTCTGGATGTTATCTCTTTGTGATGTTTCCTTGAATTCTTGTGAATTGATTCATGATTGTTAAGTGATAGTACCTCGTGTTATCGTGATGAGTTCTTGGTTTTATCTTGTCATGTGATTTGTGAAAGTTGATGGTTGTTCAGTGTAAGCTATGAGTTGTACTTGTTTTGTATCGTGGTTGTTGTTGAGTTCACGACATTCATGGTCGGGTTCACTTCCTCGTCACCTCTGAGCACGGGGGGTGAGTTACTTGTAATTCACATGGTTGGGTGGAACGTGCTCCCCGCACCCGTTGGGTTCCCCATCAGCCTCTTGTCTTCTCAGCTTTCCGCAGTGGAGTTGTACCAGTGATCAGATGTACTTGATGTTCCATTTTTCTTGGATCAATCCCCATGTTGGGAAGTTCAATGTAATTCATGTATCAAAGAAAATTGTAATGTAATATTATAACAATGATGTAATAGTTAGGTTCTTTTGTAACTCTTTTAAGAGTTTTGTCATGGATGTAATTATGTGATGTTTATTATGCTCGCATCATGATTTCTCAGAGGTATCAATGTATATGGTTATCATAAATTTGGTTATCATAAATTAAATGGTTATGTTATATTCCTTATCTTCATTCTGTTTAGTGTTGTGAAGTAACCTCGCGTGCCCCAGAGAACTATGTTAGTCATTGCTATGTAATATGCTTTGTGGTTATGTGTTATTGTTGTTGCACATGTTTACTTTTATTTTAAAAAAAAAAAAATTATTCGCATTATGTGTGTGTTCTCTGGCTTGTAATACGCATTACAGTCACCAATTTTAAACAAAAATTTAGTTCTAGCTATGGTGGCTCATCTTGAGGCATTCACAAAAGATGCCTATGGAGAAAATTATTCTAATGATATACATATTTTAGGTATAGTTTTAGGTAATTGTTAGCTCAATAATTTGATAATAGTATACTTATACCTCAAGGATGGACAACTCTATACATTGGAAAATTATGCATGTTAAAGGGACACATGTTTCTACTCATAAGATTGACACATACCTAAAATGTAATGAGTCATTTAGGTGGCAATAAGATGATGCCACATTTTATATGTATGTGATTTTCCTAGAAGGTAGTTAGAAGTAGTTAGATTTATCAGAGGTCATAAGCTTTGATGCACTAGCTTGAAGCTATGAGCTTCTTTAAAATGTGTTACCTTTAAATCAAATATTTTAAGTTTTCATTTAAAATAATTTGCATGTAGATCGACAATGGTGGTACATTTGTAGAGGAATGTTTTTGGTCCAAAATATAGTTGGAAATAGCTAGATTTATTAGAGGTCATATTCTTTGGTGCACTAGATTGCAGTTATTAGATGTTTTAAAAATGCGATAGGGGTTGTCTCTAAATTTAAACCATCTTAAGTGTTAATTTATAAAAAAATCATAGATGTTGATGAGCTATGGTTCAGTTTTTAGATGGAATTTGGCTCAAGAAAAGTGAAATTGGGATTGAAAAGGTAGAGAATATCACACCAATGATTATATTTAGGACACAAAATTGTATTTACAATTCTGAATAGGGTGGGAAAATGAGTAAACTATTGGGCAGGTCTAGACCATATGGGATTAATCATGCAAAAGGATGGGAAAAAATGTGGGTATAATTAATATGTGCACTAAAATAGTTTAAATTAGGTATTAGAATAAAATGCTTATTGTCAACCGATATGAGTACAATATAAGTGAGAAAAAAATACACTTTTATCCTCTATAATATCTATCATAATTATTTATGAAAATTTATATTTTTGAATGAGTCCACACCAAAACATTAAATTAAGGTAGACATAAGCCTTTCATAGTCTATTAGAATAAGTAAAATGTTTCTCAAAAGAAAATTTACATAGTTTCTTCCTAAAAATATTTTACTCATTAAACACCATGTACTTATAATTTATTTATATTATAAATAGAAAGCAACATTGGTAACTATATATTCTTGTTTTTGGCATACTTTAAGTTGAGATAGCTCGTTCAAGTGCTAAAGCAATGCTTGTTGACTCTTTCAAAAGTTCATCAATTTGTATGATATTGGCCGCAACGACTTCTTCATATCTATTGAACAAAGCATCCACTACCCCTTCTCCAAAATGATATGAAATCAAATTCTCTAAAACTACTCATATTTGTTTAGAAATCACTTTTCCTTTTTCCTTATCATCACACTCCTCTAGATCATCATATTTGATGTTGACTTTAAGTCCCACAACAATGAAGGAGCCTTCTTTATCCACTTCACTTATCAATTCATCTTCAAATGCATCATAATATGGCATATTAAAAGAATCTAATTGTTCCTCTTTTATATGTCCCTACAATAAATATTAAACTAAAATAAATAAAAATAAAGAATGAACCAATATATTAAATTAAAAAAAAAACATAATTAAATCATCACTTATCTATTAAAGGGGAAAGAATGAAAGTAGACAAATAAAAAATCTAGTTCATTGACCATAACACACACTATTAAAACTTCTCAAAATATAGGTAAATAAACAAACATATATAAAAAAGAGTATAAGACTAAATGTTTTTTGATGGTAGTTAGATTTTTCATTAGAATGTTACTTTTTATATACAATAAGCCTAATCAAATTTGATGGTAGATGGTTAATTTAAAAACCTCTCCTCTCAATGTCACTACAAAATATATAAAAATCTAATTTAATTAAAAAACTAAAACTAAAATATAAAATTGTTAGGAAAGGTGTCTCAACTTTGCATCCTATTGTTAAGAAGACAAAACATCTAAATTTTAGGTTATAGAACCAAAATTTAATTTCTAGGCTATAAAGGTCATTTTTTTCCGTAAGACTTCAAATAGGCCATCACTAGTTTCCTAGTGACAACAAAATCGATCTCTTTAAGCTCTACAATTTAGAAAAATGGGCTCAATTTTCTTCCCATATCAAAAGTTATGGGCTTTGAATGTTGGGCCTCCCACATTGGAAGTGTAAGAGCATCTATGATGCATAAAATTTTGACCAAATTATCACGTGTGCACCACCTTTTTGGTGGTTTTAGCTCATGGTTTCTTAATCACCATTTGATTGTTTCATGAATGATTCTCTTATTTATTAGGTGTTTGAGATGGAGGTTATAAAGTGAGTTTTGTCGGTACTCTTAGACTACCATATTTACTCCAAATCACTTGTTGGCGATACTCTTGTAAGGTCATGTCCCTATGTGATTGTAATTGTAACCTTTGTTGTTGATGATATAATTGGTTCAAGCTTTGGAATGTGAGGTTTTTCTCCCAAAAGGGTTTTCCCCATGGAAACCTATTCTATAGTATAATTTTTCTTGTGTAATTTCCTTGTAACTATAAAGGTTCAATTTATTTGTAAATACCTCTCCTCAAAGATTGGATTAGGAAGCATTCACATAAAATCCTTTTTCCTTTTGTTTAGTATAAGAGCCTAATCACCTTAAATTCTAGGTGTTAGGGATAGGATTTTTATACAAAAATTAGATTGAGTGGGAACTTTCATGCAAGGTCTTGTTATAGGAAAAATGGCAAGAACATCAATGATAGAAATGGAGTTCTCAAGAATAAAATTTGAGCTTTGGAAGCTCATGATGGAGGATATACTCATGGATACATATCTATGAGTTATAGTATCTAGATCTAAACTTTCTACTATGTCAGAAAAATACTAGGAAAAAATGGGAAAAAAAATGAAGGGCCTCATAGGGTTATGTTTGGTAGACTATATTGTTGAATGTACATGAAGAAGCCACTATTCTAGTTCTCTGGAAGAAGTTGGGTGACATTTATTTGGCTAAATCCTTGGTAAATAAAATTTTCCTAAAAAAGAAGTTTTATGATGGTTCTATGGCCAAACACCTAAATTCTTTGAATACTTATGATTGTTATCTAGTTGTACTCCATTAGAGTTAGGATAAGGATGACCTATACATGTATTTATTATGTTCTATATCACAATCATGGGATCACTTGGTAATGGAACTTAGGATTATTGCCTCTAAGATAAAAATAGGTGAGGTTGTTGCAACATTATTTTTAGAGGGCATGTAAAAAAACTTCTAAATCAACCAAGGAGGTTATTTGCAAATTAGGAACTAGAAACAAAATAAAAGTCATTGGAAGACTATTGTGCTAGCAATTAGAAACATGTACTTTTTGAAGGATGGGAAGACAGAAAAATATACATAGTATATGTCCCTACACTAAGAGAAGGCTATATGAGCATCCAAATTCATCAAAATATGGTGAGAGACAAATGAGAGAGGGGAGAAGAGAAAAAGGAGATATATAGATACTACCCAAGTATATGAGCTTGCAATGCATAGTATAAAGAGTATATGATATATGAATAGATCTATTTTGGTGTCAATAAATATCTTAGATTTCTTGAGTCCTTAAATTATGCATATGTCATCTATCACACTACTTTGGTTTCCTTCTTGATGCAAGAGCATTCAAGGTGTAAGAGCAATCTTGCATCACCCAAAAAAAATGTTGTTTCTTTTCAATAAGGGCTAAATTTGGCAGGGTTACTATTTTTAGTAAGTTTGCATTTATGCACGGTTGGACACAAAATCTTACACATACCTCTAGAATGGTAAATTGAAGCCAATGACAAAGAAATCACTTCAAGGCCATTTGTCATTTGAGAGATTAAAATTTCAATTTCCCAAAATCCTTTTTAAATCTTCGAAGTCAATTTTGAGGCACTTAGAGGCTTCGGATGGGCCTGAAAATTGGTAGAAAACAAAAGTAGACAACCTTTTGGCCCTTAGGCCCTACTTTTTGGCAAAACATCTCTTGAGAGCTTTCTAAAAAGGTATTATAATAGAAAATCCGACTGTTGGATAAAAAGTTATGACCTCGCAAAGTTGTACTACCAAAAAAAAATTTCAACATATCTTCTTGAGGAAGTTACACTTTCCAGAAGATTTTAGGGCGGTTACACCTTTCAAATAAAGGATGTGAAAGGGGGCTACAAAAGGGAGGCTAGAGCAGCGTAGATGGTGGCTTCAATTTGCAAATTTATGTAATCAGAAAGCCCATGTGATGGCAAATATAATGTTGTAATTTCATTTTCCATTTCAGTGATAATATAAAATATTTGCTTCCTTCTTGCATTTTGTTTGTGCTATTATTTGTTGTTTTTGTGAGTTTTAGATTGTAAGGGGAGTACCCTTCATCACTTCTTATTGCATCACCTTATATATATATATATATATATATATATATATATAATCAATTTGAAACCAAATCTAATTATAGTAATTTCTATTTAAGGCCAACTTAAAACCTTCATGAGATAGTCAAAGATAAATCTGTCAATTGTGAGTGCCTCGTGGAAAACATGGGTTTGCTATTTGGACTTTTGAAGTTGAATTGTATGTCAACTTATGAAGCTTGCTGGTACAAGGTGATAGAGACAAGGAAAAGTTTTTTTCTTCCTAAAAGCTAAAATATAAAGATAGCTTTTTTTGGGTTACGTTAAAGGTGACACTAACTTGATGCATGAGGATTATTTTCTCCATTTATGCATTAGTTTTTTTTCTTTTTCTCCATATATGTAGAACTTTGTTAATTGGCATCAAAAGTTAACGACTTTCAACTATATATATATATATATATCAAGGAAATGAGTATTGATAAGAGTTAAACTAATCTATTACAATAAAATGATAAAAATGACAAATAAATAGAGGGAAAGATATTGCCAAACTCCCAAAAGGTTGAATATCCTCTCCCAAATAAAACCTATAGCTAAGAGAGACAAAAAATATATTTGTGGTTGTTTTGGAGCTTTCCTTCAATTCAAGCACTTACGTAGGTTTTCCAACCTCCACAAACAACCAATATTTTGATAATAGTAGATAATTGTGTTATTTATCCTAAGTGAGTTAAGGAATGAAAGAACAAAAATAGTGCTAGATAGAGTGTAATAAAATTAGAATGATAATGGTAGTGAATGGAAAATATGATCCCAATTAGCAAAGGTAGTAGCAAATGGGATTCAACAACAATAACAATAGTAATAAATAAAGAAGTCAGTGAAAAAAATATGCATGCAAGTCACATATAATTGAAGGAGACAATAGGGATCAAAATGCTTGTTATAAGATTGCTTCTACACTTCCATGAGCTTTACAGATCTAGAGAAACTTCACATCAACTATATTGTTGGTAAGAGCTCAAAGTATTATTAGCAATTGAGGAATGCTTGAAAAAACTTTATAATTTTACAAGAGAGATTGATAGATTGAAAGAGTCATTTCAAAAATGAAGAATGAAAGAAACTAGATGATAAGAAAAAGAAAGGAATAATGATCGACCTAGATTCAAAAGGATATATAATTTATGATACCATAACACATGAGATTATAAAAAAGGGGAGATGCCCTTTTTTATGATGATTTAATTTTGCATAAACTAGCAATAGTGGAGAATGTGAAGGCTACAAAACTAGGAATTCTTATTGCATACCTGAAGAAGAACTTGTGAATGAGGATACTTCAACCTATAACTATATAACATGTATAACCCATTCAAAAGTAAGAAATTGATGAATCACTTAGTGTTCAAGAAGCACTTGAAAGAGATAATGTTGTAGCCTAGAAGCATGCAATGGACGCTAAAAATGAATTCACTCATAAAAATCAAACATCTAGGAACTCACAAGTCTTCCACCTAGAAGGAGAATAGTAGGTTGTAAGTGGTTATTCAAATAAAAGTATAAGACAAATGGATCAATTGGCCACTACAATGCTCAGTTAGAAAATATATACACAAATTGTAGGTTTGGATTATCATGACACATTCTCACCTATAGTCAAGACAACATACTTTAGAGTTCTATTTGCAATTATATCATCCTCAAATCTTCATGTACACTAGCTAGATATAAAAAATAACATTTTAAAATGGGTTCTTAAGTGAAGAGATTTATTTGGAACAACTAGAAGGCTACATACATGAAGGAAAGGAGCAGTTAGTATGCAACCTTTAGAAGACATAATTGTGTTGATTAAAATATTCCTCAAGAGTATGATATTAATGTATTGATGGGTTTCTCAAAAATGAAGGATATGTTAGTTGGAATGTTTATTTGAATGTCTACATCAAGCATTTATGTGAATCGATGATATTTTTAGCTCTATATGTTGGTGGCACTATCATTATGAGCAATGATCTGAAAAATGTTAGATTTGTTAAAGTCTCAGTTAGCTATGAAATTTGAGATGACAATCATGGTGAAATCCATTATTCCTTCGATTTTCAAAGTTTAAAGGATGGGAGAAAAAGAAAACCAATCTTAATCAAGAAAGGTATGTTAAGAACATTCTCAAGAAATTTGGGATGGGAAATTGCAAGACAATAAGTACTCCAATGACAACACGTAAGAAATTTTTATTAGAAATGTGTCCCACAACACAAGAAGAAGCAAAGCATGTGAGTACAATTTCATACCAAAATGTTGTTGGGAACTTAATGTATGCAATGACTTTTAGGAGACCTAATATTGCACATGATGTAAACTTTGTAAGTTAGTTTTCCAACAATGTTGGATCACACCATTACGCAACAGCCAAAATAATTTCCATATATTTTTGAGCAACAACTAAGCACAAACTTACATAGTTTAGAAGAACCTCTAAAGCTTATAGGTTATTGTAATGTATAATGGGTAGGAGATATTGATAGTAAGAGATCAACTTTGAGATATTATTTTATCCTTAGGAGAGGTGTATTTTTGTGGGCAAGTAAGAAACAATTGACAAATTATCTTTTAAGTACAAAAGCATAGTACATATAAACAAGTCAAGCAACAAAGGACTCAATATGGTTGAGAATATTATTGCGGGACAATTGGATTGCTCAAACCAACCCAATAGTTTTGAAATGTGACAACCAAAGTTATATTGCCATGACCAAGCATCCAAAGTATTATTGAAAAGTTTTAAGCAATGTATAAGAATACAATATCATTTCTATTGTGAACAAATTGATAAGAACAATGTACATACAAAACATTGTTTAATTGAAATAATAGCCATAGACGCATTGACAAAAGCATGACCAAAAACAAGTTTGAGTTTTGTTAGGAATGACTAAATGTAGTACATCCTAATTAAGAAATGTGTAGCTAAGTGGGAGTGGCATATTTATTTAGGGATTAAAGTTATATTTAGGACTTTCTCTTTAACAAAATAGTACACAAAAGAACAACCTCGTTAAAAATAGTTTAGTTATAAGATAAGAGTAAATCTAAGATAGTGGGAAAATCTAGGAAAATCAAGTCGAGACATTTATAAGGACTCTTCTACTCTATTTTCTACATAGACATGTATTACCAATTTAAGCATAAAATAAAATCGACCTACTTGAAGAAACTTAACTACTCCTTAAATGTAGATAGATTTAATAACGCACCTCTCAAACCAGGTCCTTAATGGCAAACCCTAACGTCTCCCAACATAAGGCAGAGGAAGTGAGCCACCTTCTTTCTGCATTCAAACGGCCGTTAAGCACCAGAAACATCCGCCCTCCCTCCACCACTTCTTTTGCCCGTGCTCTCAGAAAGCAATTGAAATCCTTTTGAAACTGTGCAAAGTAAGCATCTTCAACCCCTGCAGGCCCCTGCTCCGATATGTATATTCTTCCTTTGTTCCAGAATTTGCTATTCTTATCTTCTATCTCTGGAGGTACCTGAACAGATGCCATTTATGTTAGATACAGAGCCTCAGCAGATAAAGGAGCAGACTGAAATGAAATTACCCGCGAGAGCCAATGGAGGCTGTAAGACGAATGGACGAAATGGAGACTTTTGGGCGGAAAAAGTCGGGTGTAGAACGATCCGGGCACGCCCGCCACAAAATATGATGTTTCCACAGGCGGCGCAGCTGATAAAAGTCTAAAAAGGGCATTGAAATCAGTAGAAGGTAGGTCGTTGTAGAAGACCTGGAAATCAGGGGCACCAATTCCTTTGAGGGCGTATTTGTTTCGGATTAGTGTTGTGATTATTTCTGTGATCAAAAGTGCATTTGGTCCGCTTGAACAACCCAGGTCTGCAGTGCACATTGTGTCACACTCAAATATGGTCTTCCAGGACCTAATGCTTTCTTCCAGCACTGGCTTTGCTATCAATATTGCGTTCTTCTGTATTGCAGAGCAGATTCAATTGTGTGACATAAATAACATTAATTGTGACTAAAACAAATGAATTTTCCTTGAAGAAGAGAGAGAGAGAAATCAAACCTGCTCAGTGGAATTTTGGGCATAGCTGTAGTCTCCATTGCCGGCATTCATAGAAAACACCTTTTCCATCTTTTGCTTGCTGTGGAACGCTGCAGCAGCTACTTCATTCAGCACAGAAATCTTTAGCTTGCTTCAGATAACTGGTGCAGGGGACGGTGTACTTGCTCTCCAAGAGCTCTGGAACGAATGTAGACCATATCCGGTTCCTTGATCCACTTTAGTGAACGCCTTTCTTGCTATTTGAGCCCCTTTAGTGAATGCCAGGTAAGATGAGATGAGATAGCTTGCTCTGCACAGATGAGACAGTTAAGCTGTTGACAGAGATGGATAACAGTAGTAATTCAAATTCCCTTTTTGTAGCTGTTGTGTAAAGGTAGTTTCTTTGCAAATGGAGTCCCAACTAGGTATGTTGATTCCTTTACAACTGAAAAAAAGTAAAATGAGATGAGATGCTCAAAGAGAGTTGACGAGTTAATTGGACATAGTTCTAGAGTTGGAATAGTGTTTGAGAGTATTAGAATTTAGCTTTTATTTAATTTTTATTATTATTTATTTACTATTATTTTATTTTATTTTTGTTTGTGATCTAGTCCAGTGGTCTAATTATTCATATCTTGGATATTTGGGGTGAGATCCCCCGGAAGTCCCACCTCTTAAACCCGGGAGCGGAGAGCAAACCCACTGTTCAAGCCAACTCTATACAGTAATCAATATTTTTTAATGATTTGATAATATTTGATTTTGTAATGTATTTTGTAGAGTTTTTTAATAAATATTTCAAATCATTTTATATATTTATCAACAAAATTATTAATATTTCTTTAATATATTCTTAAAAGTTGAGTTGGTTCCTTCAAACAAATATTTGTTAAATATTGATGAACAAATGAGTTATTATTCCTCACCAAGTTTTTTGGATTTGATTGTGTGAGAATTTTTACATCAATGTTTTGGATCACACTCTGTGATCCATCATCAAGATGAAGCAAAGAGCTCTAGGAGAAAACTTGCTGAGGAACATTATGGATTGTGGAAACTTGATATCATTAAATGAGTTATTAGTGAAGAGCCTTTTTAAATTGATTGGTTGATTTTGAGTTTGATATTTTGAGTAAGTTTATTAGTTTTGTCTCTAGGATAACTAGTGAATAATGTTTTGAAATTCAACCAATCAAAATCAATTATTTTCTTTTATACATTATATTTGAATTTTTTCTAAAGTAAAATGCAAGTTTTTTAACTTTTCTAATTTTCAAAATTACTTTTCTTGAATATCATTGGTTAAAAAAATTTAGGTCATGAGGGCGGATTATGTGGAATTGAGCATAACATTTTTATTTTGCAATTTTATTGGCTTTTTTTGAGACATTTTTTTTGCCTACATTAATGTTAATGTTTGCACATCCCAAATGCAAAAAATATGACAAAGTTAAAATTAGAATATTTCTATATAAGTGGATGTCGATAAAGACGTTTTGTTGGAAAATATGGTTACATATAGTTAAAGAATTATAATAATTTTGTTAGCACCCATTTTAAATAGTTAAAGAATTGTAATAATTCTGTTGGCACCCATTTTAATTGCAACTCCAGGCACAATTGTCTTCCTCGACCGTTCTTCTTCAACCCTTTATGGCAAATCGTTTTCTAAAATATTTCAATGACATGACTAGTATTTGGTTCTTGGTTGGATGATTTGATATTACTCATAAACTTTTGAGGATATAAAATTAAGCCAGTGACCACTGTATATTTTACATAACAATATTTTATGTTTGGGTTGCAGGTTTTCATTTTCAACGATTGTATTTGTTGAGGGTGAGTAACCTCCTCATTGGATTTTTTTATTACATTGAACCTTTTTTGGATTTTTTATGGCATTGAACCTTTTTTCTTGTCCAAAATTTGAATATATCAAGATGGCAACTGCTCCCCCAATTGTCAACATTTCAAATGTAATATGTGTAGGAGAGAAGGTTATGACTTCTCTTGAAAAAGTAATTTTGATGGTCTAGCTATTTGCAGTGTTGATAATAAATTCAAGTTATACAGCTAACCTTGCATCCTATGTCACTGTTCAGCAGTTGTCCCCAATGATATGAGATGCAAAGTCTTTAAGAGCAAGCAACACCTCCATAGGCCATATAGATGGCTCCTTTGTTAAACATTACCTAATGTACGAACTAAAAATTGAAAAGATTAAATTAAGAGCTTTTTCCAAGTCAACAAACTATGTTGATTCTCTCAAGAATGGGACAACTGGTGTTGTTGTTGATGAGATTCTGCACGTTAACATGCTCATGTCCGGACATTGTGGTGAGTTTGAGATTGTAAGATGGCGATTCTACAAGGGAGGATTTGAATTTATAAGTATTTATTCCAAGAGATTGTGCATTTTTATTTATTTTGGTTTGCAATATACTCTAATTCTCTGTACGCTATTTCGTAGTTATTTTCCAAAGGGTCTCCAATGGTTCCAAAAATGACATCTTCATTCCTGAATATTACTCAGAACAAGACAGAGCTAGACTCAATTCTTAGCCTTTGGTTTCGTTCAGATTCCTGCAATGATGAAAACAGTGACTTATCTCAAGAACATGGTGGTAATGACATTGGGAAAATGAGCACAAAGACCTTTTGGGGTTTGTTCGTTATCTCAACAGCTATATATTGTGCATTACTGTCCACCTATATGGGTAATAAGTTTTGTAAAGGCACACTAAGTAGGGCAATGGCAGCGAAAGTTCTGCCCATGCCTTAAGGGAACCCTGTGCCTGCAATTCAATTAGTAGCTCTAGATTCAAATATATTGCATTCACAACGTTATATTATTGATATTAACATATCTTCATCTTCACATAATGTGAACCACCAACAAATGACTAACACAGCTTCAGCTTCTCATTTTGTGCGGAGGACTTACACAGCTTCAGCTTTTTGTAACCTATAGCATCACCAAAGGACAAGATTTCACTCAGCTTAATTTTATGAAGCCCCATATCACACAAGTTTGACAGTGGGGATTATCCCACACAGAGTTTAAAATTGATTTATAAAATTATAAAAATATAATGAAAAATAAGAAAATTTTCATGTTAATGGTTGGGCCTAAGCATTTGATCCTTTATGCAGGAGTGATCTATAATTTGTTTTAACTATTTGTTTTTTTATCTTTTAACAAAATGATTTTTTTGAACCACATTTGATTTGATTAAATATACCTTTCAATTATCTTTAATAATTTAAAAAATTAATAATTTTTAACATATTCTTCTTTATTAATGGTTTGATAGGCTTTGATTCCTTTTTCTTTATGTGGAATCAATTTTGGAGCTTCTTTCAGGTTGAGGGTGAACATTCCTCTCAATTTGAACATATTTTCTTTATAATTATTGTATTTATTTCCTCTTATTATTAATATATATATTATAGGCTTCGGCCTTTTGCCTTTAGAAATAATAATAATAATTTTTAACTCTTTCAAAATTGTTTGTTTTAACAATTTCTTACTTTAACTTTTTCATAATCATTGCACCTCCGGATATGCAAACATTAATGAAAGGGACAGAAAAATTGTGTGAAAAAAGGTCAATAAGATGTATAATAATATAATGATATTTAGAAGTTTAGAACCACCTTAGTTTATAATTTTTTAGTTTAGTTATAAAATAATGTTCTTGATTTCCATTTTCCATACTTTATTTTAAGGTCATATTGTGTATTTATTGGACTTTGGACATGTATAGTGTTCACCTAAAGGACCTTTCCCCTAACCATTGAAATTTCTTTAACAAAGAAAAAACTATTGATGGAGTTGAACAATGGTAGATCTTCTCAAACACTAAAGAGAAACACATAAGGAGTGGTCAAGTTGTGTACTACTAGAGATGTCATTAGCTTCTCACTAGTAGCATACATGGGAGAAATTTTCCAATTGATCAATCAAAGATAGGGCTCATCTCAAAGTATTAAGCTATCAAGTAGGGTAGGCACTTATAGAACCTATTAATGAATTTTTTTGATTTTTCATTATTAACAAAGTTTCTAAAATCATGAGGACCTTCTTAGGTCTTTCACTACACACTATAATGTTACTTCAGTAATGTTGTCAAAATTATGTTTGAACATCGCCATGGGGATTCTCATTTGACATCAATGCTCTCTATTATCTTTTCAAACCCTCTTATTAGAAAACTAAATTCAAAATATAAAAGAGTAACTAAAATTTGTATGTCTTCTATTATCATATAACTTCTTATAAGGTCAAAAATTACCTACTTTGTAATCTTCATCTTCAATTTCTACACTCATTTTGGTGTTTATCCCTCTAAACTTGTTTAGGAATCATTTAACTTATTTATTGGTGTAAACTTGTTATTGATATGTTTTTTGAGCACTTTAAAGCTCTCTTAGACATCATCAACCTATATCTTAGAAATTTTACTATGCTCTAACTAATGAAGTGAGTGGAACGAGTTGCAAAGGTTGTATACATAAAAACAAAAAGCATTTAAGGTAAGAAAAGAATCTGGATGTTGTTATCGCCTGTGAAAAAACAAACAAAGATTTCTTTCCCTCTAAAATTCTATTATTCAGTCAAAGTTGTGACTAGAGAATGATGCAATGGTGTACTTATTCTAACACATAGCTATGCACTTACAAATCCAAAAGACTATAAAAGGATGCAATTTTGTAATGACCATTGTATTTTGATGAACATTGAATAGCATCTACTATTGTAGAGAATGTATTTTTCTTTTTTTCTAAACAATGGTTGTCATCACAATCTTATATTGATCAAAATGCAAGTACAAAACTGTCCTACATTTGGTAGGAACTTCGTAGCAACACGACCTTATTTGTTAGGTGTCTTTCTAAATTGATTAATTGATTTGATAACTTTATAATCTAACAAATCCATACTTTCTCATTATTTAAAAAATATGAATCCATTCCAAAATATTATAATGAAATAACACTCTCTAATTGTGAGATATCCAACCATTTCTTAAGACCAAACTTTAAAAAAGAAAAGTTCAACGAATACTCTTCCACTTGAAATTAAAATAAAATTAGCACTTACACCAAGGGGTGCAAGGGTTATGCCAATAGAAAAATATATAGAAGAAAACATGGAAAGGAAGTGGTGTAAAACATATACAATATTGTTTGTATTTTATACAAAATGTTTGTAATACATATTTAGAGATTGGAAACTGAATGGAAGATTTGCAACAAGTTTAATTGTGATTTGCAAAATATACAAGATGTTTGTATTACATATTTGGAGATTGAAAATTGAATGAAATATTTGAAGCTATTTCAACTGTGATCCATGTGCTAGTATGGAATTTGATCCAACATATAATTTTTGTTTTGTTCTTTTTTTTTAAATTTTCCTACATAGTCAAAGAATACAATAGTGGACTCACATCATAAATGCAAAGTTGGCTTTATGAAAACAATAAAATTTGCATTAAAAGTGAAAGTAGTTATTGGTTAAGAAATAGATTAAATGAAAATATAATTTAAATAGTTATAAAAAATATAACTTAAATAGTTATAAAAAATATAACTTAAATAGTTATAAAATTGAACATTAAAATTTCAATTAGATTCAAGCAACTCACATAATCATATCCTTCAGAATTTAAATATATGTAGTCTAGTTTGCAAACATGAGACTTGTTCCAGCCAAAATCTCACACTATATGCACCTTATTGCCTAATAAAACAAAAATAAACAAATTATTTATTAAAATAATGAATAACAACTTTTCTACAAAATAATTTAAAATCATATAAAAATAGAAATAATTTTTTTCCATTTTAAAAAAATTAGAAGATTTTCACAATTATATATCAATCAATAAGTTGTAAAAATACGTATGAATGTTTAACTTATTAAAACCATATAAAAGCTACACATTTTTCAAAGAATATCTAAATCTAATTTCGACCAACCTATAATCTACACACTTGTCAAGGAAAAAACAAGTATATTTTGAAGGGTATGTGCAAGATCAT
>VDFB02063692.1:0-19311 GCA_007258455.2 Sequoia sempervirens | reverse complement strand
TTAACATCAAGTCAAGTTATCCAAATAACTTGTCAAGGTCCATGGAAGAAGTAGAGGATAGCGATTCCCACTCATAATCATTAGAGTCAGGGGAGTTACAATGATATTGGTCCACTGGTTCGTGAGATGTCTTAATATCTTCTGAAGCACGTATTTCCTCAAGTAAGGGTAATGGAGTACTAGGAACGCCAATCTGAATCGGTTGAAACCCTAGCCCTACTCCTTTTGGCCACTGAGAAACAAATATTGGTTCAATTCTGCCATCTTGGTTTAAGCCTAAACCACTCTGTCTATCATATCCTTTGCTTTGCATAATTTTGAAACCCTTTCCATATAGATTTGTAGGAATATGAGCCAGTAAGAGTGGTTTCTCATCATCTTCCCTATACAGCCAGGAAGTGACATCTTCTGCATCAACAGCCTCTTTGCTTAATTCACCCCATTTGGTGAAAGTTGTTGTGGGAGGAATGTGTATAGTGACCATAGATTGTCTCTTATCTGATGTAGGTAAACCGTATGACTTAGGAGGAATCAAATGGCTAACACAATAAGAAGTTTTCATGTAATACTCTCCACAAGCCTTGTCTTGGATCTCAACCCTAGGAGTGGTAGGAACTGAGGGTGAAATAGGAATTCGAGTAAGTGTAGCTGGATCAACATAAGAAGATGGATTGGACGATGAGGCCTCATGGTTTACTGGCACTTGGTGTTGAGGGATCTCCTTTAGATTGGTGCAATATTGGAAAGGATCGGGATCACCATCTATAGTTATTTCGGTGCCATTGTAAGGGAATTTAAGACACTGATGATACGTGGAAGGGACCGCCTTCATGGCATGAATCCATGGTCTACCTAGCAGAAGGTTATAAGGGAGGGTGAGATCCAAGACCTGGAACTTTGTCTCCATCACCGCAAGACCAATTCTGATAGGAAGTGTTACCACCCCCTTTGATTTTCGTTCTTCATCATCATAAGCCTTAATGATAATACTCTTGGTGGTGTCTATGCATGCTTCTGAAATACCTAATGCCTTAATTAGTTTTAAAGTGCATAGATTTAACCCTGCTCCTCCGTCTACCAAAACTCGTCTAACTTTGGTGTCATCAACAAGGACTTCTAGATGTAAAGGGTCGTTGTGGTTCGTCTTTTCTGTTGCATAGTCTTGTTCAGAAAATGTGGCATGGTGATTATTGGCCAAGTAGCCCACCATTTCCTGGAAACGATTGACATCAAGGTCATTAGGGACCATGGTGTTCTATAAAGCCTTATCGAGGATAGATCGATGCTCAAGGGAAATACGCAACAATTCCAAGATTGAAATTTGGGTTGGGGTCTTCCCTAACTGGTCAAGTAGGTTATATTGTAACTTGGAAGATTGTGGCATTTGCTGCGATTGAGGGCCCTGGATAGTGAACTTAGTACAATGAGTATTGACCGCACACTCAGGATTAGCATTGATAGTAATGGTATTGATGTTTTCATCAGCGACGTGAAGGAAATGAATGATTTTACCACTATCATAGTCATGTTTGATACTCACATAGTTGGCTGACATATTGGTCTTAGTACTCGAGCTGGGAACAGTTCCTTTCCCATGGTCACGTAGTGGGTCTGAAAAGACTTGATGATCAGTGTTCGATGTCTTTTGTGTTTGTCCACTAACTTCAATAATTCTCCTTTCAACAAGATCTTGTATGATATTCTTCAGTTGTCGACAGTTTTTTAGGTTATGTCCCTTAGTCCTATGATAATCACAAAAGGCATTGTCATCCCACCAAGCTGGTTTAAACTGTCCTGGATCATATTGTCTTGGTTCTTGCAGCTGTATGAGGTTATGTTGTAACAGTTGTTTGAATACCGACTCAATTGGTTCCCCTAAGGGAGTGAATTCACGCTTTTGGAATCTCCTTTGTTGTGGACGTTGAGTATTTTGGGCCATGTTAGGAGGTTGATTGACAACATTAAGCGTGTTAGAAAAGTTACGAGGTCCTTGTAATGTGAGGAGGGGTCCTGCTTGTAGTGTTTTAGCATCAACCACCCCGTCATTTGTGACATTTTTGTTGCGAGACCAAAATCTGTTTCTATCCGTGGGGGTGTTTTGTACGATCGGGTTTCAATTGGATGTTGTTGTCTTGAGTTTGCTCTTTTCAATGAGATCCTTCTCTATTATCACCCCTTTTTCCACTAGTTCTGAAAAAGATGTACAACAATGTACCCTTAAGTTACTCCTGAGTTTCGGATGAAGGTTTTCTTGAAACATTGTAACCTTTTGTTTTTCGGGTATTTCAACAGGACACCTACTAGCAATGGTTCTCCATCTCTGGAAGAAAGCAATGAATGTTTCCCCTGCATCTTGCATTGTGTGGCACAAGGTTGCTATGTTTATCTCATGGTCAATGTTGAAGGAGAATTGCTCCACAAATTTCTCAACTAGTTCACCCCAAGATCTAATGCCAGAATCTAGACCCGAAAACCATTCTAGTGCAATTCCTACAAGACTTCTTGGAAATAGCCTCATAAGATACGTGGGGTCATAAGCAACATCTATGCATATGGTAGAAAATTCCCTGATATGTTTGATTGGATTTCGTTTGCCATTGTACTTAGGAAGATTCGGTATGACATATCCATGAGGGAAAGGTGTCATGTACAATGATCTATCAAAGGGGAATGGGCATATGTCCTTTGTTGAAAATGATTTCTTAGTTGACACCAACATGTTATCCATTTGTGTTTGTAATGCGTGCATTTATGTTTGTAGGACGTCAACTTGGGTCAAAGATGTGCTAGGAGGATTATGTGGATCCGTGTATGTGTTCTAAATCCAAAGTCTTGTGATGGGTTTCGATTGAATGTTGGCATCAGAGGTGGATTTGGATTCGGAATGTTGGTAAATGTGTTCTGGTCTGGTATCTGCATAAATTGATGTTGACCTAGATTCTGTGTAAATGGATTCCGAGTACCACTCTGTGAAAAAGAATTCTGGTTCAGAGTCGGTGTGAATTGGTTTTGACTTGGAATCTGTGTGGACAGATTCTAACTACCAATCAGTGAAAATGGATTCTGATTCGGAATCGATGCGAATTGGTTTTGACTTGGAATCTATGTGGACGGATTCTGACTACCAATCTGTGAAAAGGGATTCTGATTCGGAATCGATGTGAATTGGTTTTGACTTGGAATCTGTGTGGACGGATTCTAACTACCAATTTGTGAGAAGGGATTCTAATTCAGAATCGATGTAAGTTGGTTTTGACTTGGAATCTGTGTGGACGGATTCTGACTACCAATCTGTGAGAAGGGATTCTGATTTAGAATCGATGTAAGTGGATTCTGACTGCTAGTCTGGGAGAGTGGATGTTGATTTCCATATTGGAAGGAGGGAATGCCTCCTGTTTGTGTAATCCTTGGTATAGTACTAGTGATTTGAGCACTAGGTATGGCCATCGACTGTGGTAAGGTACCCGTGATACTAGTAGTAGGTACGGTTGTTGATTGTGCACTTGTGACACTGACATAAGATGTAAGGGATGACGTTTTAGGTCTTTTACTCCCAACAAGAGGACCAAAGGGAGTGGATGATGATGCCCCTATAGTGAAATTAAATCCCGATGTCATGCCAGACATACCAAATGGGGAAGTATGGACTGTTGTACTCTGTGTAGATGTGCTAGATGGCATAGTTGTGCTTACCTAAGGTATAGTAGTACTAGCAGTCGTTGTGTTTGTCCCTTGTGTAGGTTGAGTTTGTAAGGTGCTAATGTCAAATCCTGGAGGTAAGGTAGCACCTTCAGCTAGCAATTTCGTTAAATATCGTTGTCGATCATTTGCTAGGTACTCATCTACGAAAGAGGCAAATTCAGGGTCCTGTGCAGCAGCCTCTATGTCCTCAACTGCAATATGTCCTTGAGTGTTTCTAGTGGTGAATTTTTCTAATAGAGTCTTATGAGGTCTTGAAGAAAATGGATTGATGAATTCATTTGGGTTCGACATGTTTTCTCTCTCTCTTCTCTTAGACCTAGTTTCAACCATGTAAGACAAGCTCAATATGCGGGAAATGCAAGACTATATCTACAAACAGTATGACCCTAGTCTATGTTTTTGGGATTTTCATATGAAAAATAAGGGATGTCCTAGGATGACACTAGTCTAGACTCTAAAGATGCCAAGTCTAAGTAAGACCCTATAGTGATCAATTCTATAAACCCAAGACAAAGGGACCAACTGCCTAAAGTCAAACCAAGGTGTCAATTTAGTTAAGTCAAGGAACCAATGTATGGCGAGGATCAAAGACAAGTTGAGTTTCCTAACTAGACCGATGAGCTAGGAGGACTCTCTGTAGGAAAAAATATAAGATGATAAGACTAGGTTCAATGACAAATTTTGTTGACACTATGATTTTTCTAGAGTATAGATGGTGGACTACTCCTAAAGTTTGTAAAAGTGACCTTTCTAGAAGTCTAATGTAAGGTAATATGTATCCTAAGGTGCAACTAAACTCCAAACTAAGACAACTATGGTAATGACCAAATGAACCTAAAGAATGCAAAATTGAGCAAATCGTTTTAGGTTTCTGTTCAAGGACTGTTTGTGTAAAGACAACTGAAACTGGTATAATCGTGGTGACTGGACAATGACTGTGAATTCTGGTTTTTTGATAATCAGACAGATGCATTGCAGGATCTAACATATGCGGTCAAGTTTATCAGATGCGGTTCTCCAGTAATCAATTACGTTTCTCTGGTAAAATTCAGTTTAACTCTGATAGATGCGGTTAACCTTTTAATAGATGCGACTCGTACTGATAGTTGCGACTCAGAATATAACGCATGCAGTTTTTCCAAAGCAATTGTGAACTAAACTGGCAGATGCGACTCTAAAATGGACAGATGTGACTCAAGATTTAACAGATGCGACTTGAAATGACAGTTGCGAGTTTCTGGTGAACAGTTGCGAATCTCTATGAATTTTCAGTGACATGAATTTTAAACTGACTCCGTTTTTCGTGATCAAATTCTAACAATCAAAGACAATCATAAGACAAAGTGTTTTCAATTTTGATTTTGGACTCAAAGAACGTTTAATTTGACAAAAGACAAGCACATCCTAATAGGCCAAAGGCCTAGGGTTTGTACACTTGGTATAGCCCACCGAAATACCCCGGATTGGTGATGAACACCTTTCCTTCTCGAGAGCGGATAGCTTAGAAATTTGGTGGCATTGGCTCCCCTCCACGGCTCATTAATGTCTTTTGAGCACACCAATTTTGAATTCTTTGGGCAATGACCTCCCAAGAACTGCTATCTCTACTCAAGGAGATCAATAGTGAGTAATCTTCAAGCATGATACTGTACCATGCACTATACCAAGCAACAACCAATAGAACGGTTGGTCTCTAAAACAAAAGTTGTTTAGTACGAGCATTCCGCTCATGGGGTGCGATCCATAATGACGGAGTCCCCTTTTTGATCCATCTCATCGACCACACTCGTGGATTCTTGGGTTTCCCCAAGAACCCACTTTTATATACACCACTGGAAGTCCCTCGAATTCAAAGCGCCCACTGAAATACCGCCCCGGGTGAGTACTTTTTCCCACCGTAATAGGCCCAAGTTCAGAGTTGGGTAACCATTTCTCTACACTGTGATCGCATCGGATGCAAGGAGAGGATATCATACCAAGTCAGAAGGGTAATCTCGACTTGTGCTTTCGCACTGCACAATAGACACTCTAATTTTAACCAAAGGAAAGATTTGCTATGCTACCAAACAACCTCGCTTCAAATTAGCTAGGGTCTTCGGCTGCCTCAGAGAAAAAAAAAAAAAAAAAAATCGCTAGTAGTTTTCACATACCTTCATTAATCATCCCGCGTTAACTCCAAAGGGCCACACGCTGAAGATAAGATATTAGTAACACACAAATCAATTGAAAATTTTAGATTTTCAAAAATAGAAATAAAGTTTTACCAGTCAATTGCATCGCTGTATTGCTAGTCAGATGCGTCGTTTCTTCTTCAATTGCGACTCGGAAATTCAATTGCGGTTCGGGAAAATACAGATGCGTCGTTTCTTCCATCAGATGCAGTTCGTGAAATCAATTGCGGTTCAAGAAACTTCAGATGCGTCATTCCGTACAAAAAACCTGTAAAATCCAAAAAAAAAAAGATCTACGGATCCGCGAAGATGGTATCTTCACGTCGGGTTCACCAATTGTAACGCCAAGAAAGTGCACAAGACAACAAAGAAGATTAGAAGCAAACATGCAATACTAAAATCTAAGATGCAAATCTAAATGTTAAGCAACAAAGAACAAAGGAAGTTAAAACGTAAACAAACTGAAACAATCTCACCAATTTCAAACGTATTTCCATGATTCATCTCGATTTCCCTTCTCCATTTTGCTTGTGTAGTATAATTGCCCTCAGATTTCTTGTAATTCGTGCAAGTATAGCCTAAGATAATGATTAGCAAAATATCGAAGATTCAAGACAAAGTGCTCTCAAAAGTCATAAGAATTCGCGAGATTGAATGAAGTTGTTCTACGAGCCCGAATATAGAAAAATTGATTACCTCTAACAACAAAGCCGATTGAAAGATCAAATCTAATAGTTGAGATTGACCGACAGTCATGATTCCATAAACCGGCTGCAAGAGGTGACATGAGTATACAAACAGGAAATAGAATTAAAGATTAAATAAATGATTTAATCTTCCAGCTTTGGTATTCAAAATGTAAGAAATATCTTTGCATGACAAAGATAAAGATTGATTAGCAACTCTTTGTTTTGAATGCATTAGTGATTTAATTAATTAAATAAGAATATTTAATTAATCCGCATACAAAGAAATAAGTTGAATCGATTTATTGACTGATCCTCGGACGATGAAGAGATTACTTCCCGAGAACACCACTCTACATCAAATGAAGGAGTTAACTAAGCCGCATTTGAAATAGATGCCTAATTGAGTCATCAAAGTGAATACTTAGATAACTCACATAATTATCTCAAAATATAGAAGAATGCATTAAAATAGAATTAATGAATTAAATAATTTATTTAATTCAAGACTCGATATTCGAAGAATAATTAAATAAATAAGATTTATTTAATTAAATGATGAAGGGATTTTAAATGAATAATTAAATAAATAATGAATTTATTTAATTATAGTTGAAATATGATAAAGAATAAATTAAATAATAATTTATTTAATTTGACAAGAAGAATAAGGTTAATTAGTAACATAATTAAATAAAAGCGTTTATTTAATTAATCAGATAGAATAAAGAAAAGTGTGAATTAATTAAAATAATTAAGATTATTTAATTAATAGAAGAATTAATAGAAGATGAATTAATTAAATAATTGACATTATTTAATCATGACCGTGAAGAATAGAATATGGAAGTCGCAGGCCTAAAACCAGATTTCGGTGTCTACAATTATAAACTAATATGCCTCTAAATGCTAATTGCTAAATGCTCTAATGAAAATTATGCAGAGTAAGATTGCTCAAAAATGGGATATGAAATGTTGTAGAATGAGGCTTCATTTATAGGATTTCCAAGGCATATTCTGATGTGGTAGCAACCAACAGTCAGGATTTTAGTTGGAGAGATTAAGGGTGGAGGATGAAGAAGTTAGAGGGAATAAAGGAGATTTTTCCCTTTAGGAAAATAATTTTCCAAGTGCTTAGAAGAATAAATGGAGGAAGAGAGCCAAGTGTCCCAAGTTGTTTCAAAAATTGTTGAAGATAATGCCAATTTAAATATTAAGGATATTTAAAGTCATGAGACACATGATGAGGTGACAAGAGGAAAAAGCTATAGGCATGTGACTAAATTCAAATTTGGAATTATTCAATTTTAGTAAGAAGATATTAATTAAATAAAACAAACTATTTGAATTTGTTTATTTAATTAAGATTAGAGGAATATGATATAAGATAAGAAGAATTAGAAGATGAAGTATATAAATAAATTTAGAATTTATTTATAAGTAGATGAATTAAAATGTTTATTAATTAAATACCTTGTATTTAATTAATTGATTATCCTGACTGATTTTAGGTGTATTTAGTTGTAAACTTCAATGTCTTTCCCTAAAGTCATATATGGTTCTTTGCAACTTATTTTCCTTTTCTTATATATTTTCCTTTATGGGGTGCTTAATGGATTGGTCGATTCTCTTTATTTTTCTTGTGAGGGTTTCTTTTATCTTCCTATAGGGCTGCTGATGATGGAAGGGTTGCTATTGCTGAAAGCTATTGTCGAAAGCTGCTGGGAGCTTGTGGCTGATGGTGCTAGTTCCCTTTTGAGGGAGATTTTGGTTGTGGTGGTGCAACAAATAGTGGGGTTTTGTTGTGCTTGTTGGGTGGGATCTATCCCTCTCATTTGGGGCTCTATTTTGGAGGAAAATGTTGGCTGGGTTAATTTCATTACTTTTCTTGTATAACCAGTTTTCTGTTAAGTTTTAGGAAGCTTTGTGTGGGATTTTCCTGAGCGTTGGCTATTTTGGCTCTCCCCTATTATTATTTCTTGGAGGGTGGCTAGGTTGATTTTCATTCTTTATTTGAACTCCTAGATGAGTTTAATGCTTAAAGCTATTATGGTGGTTTTGTTGTTCAAGCTTTATTTTTTGTTCCAATTATTGGGATTTCCAAAGGATGGTGCAGGTACCTTTTTTTTCTGGAGTGTTGGATTTCTCCTTGAATCCTATTGAGGTGGATTTTGGGATTGATTGTTTATGGTTTCCTCAGTTGCAGATCCTTTTGAGGTTGACACTTCTCCTATGGAGGTGGAGGTTGAGGTTGCTAGAGATTTCAAGCTTTGGTGGAAAAGTTGGTCATACCATCCTCTCCAATAGAGGGGACTTCTCTCCTTTAGAGGTGGAGTGTGAGTTGGGTTCCCAACTTGACAGGCATCTTTTTCTTTTGTGAAATTGGATTGCTACTTCTAGGCTGTGTCTATACCTAGCTAATCATGGTAGCCTTTTGGGTTCAAGGTCCCTGAAAAACCTGGTTAAGGGTTTAAGGTCCCTACAAAACCTTTGGTTTAAGGGTCTGGTTAAATCCTGGTTGTAATAGATTAGCGTACTTTAGGTCCTTGAATTTTTGTGTGCAGCCTGCGTTGTCTTGCTTTATTCTTAGTGTTACTACTAAGGAGCTATTGATGGTATATGGATTATCTTTGCTACAACTTGTTTCTCTTGGATAGGGTATCAGGTCCCTTCATAACCATGTTGTAATGGGTTTTTGGTCCCATCAAAACCTATTTAATGCTAATAAAAAGCTATTGCGAGGTGAAATAAAATATTGTTGTTATGTTGATTATTCTTTCATTTTTTGTCATATGAAACCATACACATTATTTTTTGAGTGCTTTGTCACCACTTTTATAAATTGGCCTTATTTCTCCTTTATGAGTACTATCACCCCATCATGCCCCTCTCCACTTCTTAGCCACTTCAAGTTCCAAGCTAATATCTTTGTATATCCTACAAAATCTAGGGTTTTGCACTTATTATTTTTGTAAGTCTTCATAAGAATATTATGTCTTTGTTTTTAGTTGCGGGTCCTAGATTGAGGCCTATTCTAATACAACCTTGAAATTGGAAAATACCTCATACCATTACACATGAAAAGGCTGTATATGTTGCAAAACACTCATAATTCTTCCCCAAAGTAAGTTACATTCTTTTATTCATTCATAGATTTCCTTTCCAATCAACTTTCTTCATCTTTCTCTAGCTATGAAAATATTGTTAGTTATATCCTCATTGACTCGTAGGTTGGTAGCTTAATTACTTATTGTTTGGGTGTTAAAATATCCTATTAGCATTATTTTACCAAGATTGTTGTAAGCTACAATATCTTTCCCTAAATTTATATATGGTTCTTCACAACTTATTTTCCTTTTCTTATATATTTTAAATATTGTGAGTTAAACTGAAATATTGCTATGTTGATTATCCTTTCATTTTTTGTCATATGAAACCATATGCATTTCTTGTTTGAGTGCTTTGTCATTACTTGTATAAATTGACCTTGTTTCTCCTTTATGAGTATCATAACTTCACCATTCCCTCCCCATTTTCAACCACTTCTTTCCAAGCTAACATTTTTGTATATCCTACAAAATCTAGGGTTTTGCATTGATTATTTTTGTGAGCCTTCATAAGACTATCATGTCTTTGTTTTTAGTTGTGGGTCCTATATTGAGTGCTCTATTCTAAGGATAACCTCTATAATTCTAATGAACCATCATTATTTTCTCCTATTGGGTCCATCCTCCTATTTGTCTCATGTAATCCTACTTTTAATATACACTTTTTGATTTTTCAACGATTGCCCACTTGCTTCTCATCTAACAATTTTCAATTTTTCTCATTCCTTCCTTTACTCTTCTTATTGTATTGACACCAAGTCCTCATATAAATAAAATTACCATTATTTCTTTAGTGTAGGAAAAAAGTATCCATTTTTCACACTTAATTTCGGAATGAGTAATTAATAATAAAATGGATTTAATGATGCCTTAATTTAGTGTTGTAATACGTATTTTACATATTCACATTAAGTTTAGGGCCCTATTTATTAAAATGGACTTAATTGTGCCTTGTTTTTGGTGTTGTAAAGTGTATCTTTACACTTTCACACTTATATAGGGCTTTATTAATTAATTAAGGTTAATTTTCCTTAATTGGCCCCTTTAATTCAAATCTAGGCCTAATTAATCACATTTTCTAAAGAGAAAAACCTGACATTCATTAATGCCATAACATAAAACTTCTCATTGAGCAATGTGTGTCCTAGGTAAGTGACCTAGGACTCATTTTCCCATGGGTGAATGGGTCCTCACTTAAACCTATGACTCTAATTCAAACTATGTTTTTGGCAGTTTTTCAATAATTTCAAATGTATCTTCAGATGTCGGCTTGTGATATTTGAATTTCAAGATATTAAGGTAACTTACATATAAATATAAGGTTATTTCACTTAGTTTCACTTATATTTTCAAGTGTTCAAATCCTAGAGAAAAGTTTATGATCAAGAGTGATTTCAAGAAAATTTCAAGGCATTCAAGGGCATATTTATTGAACATTTATTGTAGCAATCAAGATCCTTTCATCATGTCAAATTTATGTTGCATCATGCATGTTTTTGGATATAACATTGTGATGTAGGTTTCATGATTCAATCAAGCATTCAAAGTATCATTTCAAGAATAGATTCAAAGTCAAGATCCACATCCATTGGAGCCATTTCATGCAAGCTATTGCGGACCTCCATTATCAAAGGTTCATCCAAGGGTTTGGTGAGTGGTGACATAGAGTTGTTCATTCATCATTTATTTCATGATTTTATTCTATTTTTCATCAAGGTTGAATTACCAAAATGGGTTTTGACCAAGGAAAATCTCCATTCACCTAACAAAAAACTTTTTTTTTCTCTCTTGATGTGTGTTGTAGATTTGCAGGTCGAAGAAAGGTTGAAGGTATCAAAAGTGGAAAATTGCAAAGTTGTCAAAGTTGTCACCTTTATTATCATTTCATGGAAACTGACCTACAAAATTTATTTCTAGCTTTCCGACTACAAAATTTGGGAATCTGGGAGTGCAAACATAGGAGAACAAAATCCATAAATGGATTTTCAAGAGCCCTAGCCAGGACCCATTTTCTATAGGGTGAATGAGTCCTCAACGAACCTTGAAAAAGCACTTTTGTGAAAATTACACAATATTTATCCCTTCCAAATTCTCCCTAAAGTTTGTAGGTTCCATTAGTTTTGTGTTTGAGCTTCTAAATTCACTTTATTGATCACAACTTGGAGTTGATTTACTATTTTTAATCTTTCTCCCCAAAGTGTTGTTTGACTCATACCCTTGTCCTAGCAAAAAAGGGAAATCTGAATATTCACATCTTGGGTTGTTGGTCAATTCTTGGTGTGGATCTCATTTCCTAATGAATTGAGGAAGAATAGGGTCCCTTTTCCCTCTTTGGGTCCACTTTTCCATTTTTAGAAACCCTAAGGGCACCCTTTTTTTTTGGTCATTTCATTTTGGTGAACCAAAGTTTTGAACATTCTAATTTTTTATTTGGAGTGCAAACCCTAGATCTAGGATTTTCCTAAGTTTGCATTGCATTGCATTACTTTGCATCGCATTTAGGGTTGTAAAAATTGCTTTAGTTTTCATTGCATATAGGGGTTTAAATTTACATTTTTGCATTTTTTAAATCTAAAAAATTCAAAAACTTGCATGCATATTACATTAATTTTGCATAGTGTTTGCATATTAGTGTAGTTTTTATCATTCATATTAAAAAATTGAGTCAATTGCATTTCAAAAAGTGTCATGTAGTTCATCTTTTGTGCTTCATTTCACTTGCATTTAGACATCAAATTCTGGAAAAAAATTCCATAGAAGTTACAGCTTAAAGCCAATCACTGAAAGCACATAAAACAACTCAAATATTATATTTTTCACTTTTTAAAAACCCTAATCTGGGACATGTTGTGCAGTTTTGCACACACGCCCCACTGAAAGTAGGGACCCTCTTTTCGCTCTAGCTTTTGGTATCTTTTGGCCTCTTAATTTTATTGATTTCATTGTCTTTGGAGGTCCTTAGATGTTCATCTTGCTTGCCCAAGTGATTTCCCCAGGTTGCCCTTTGAAAAAACTAAGTTCTGAGCAAAATCCGAGTTTTTACCCCAATCCGGGATTTTTCGGTCCGTTCGGATTTTCTCGGATTCTGCTCAAAGTCCGGCTCTGTGCAAAATCCGGATTTTTTCGCCTGCGTCCGGGATTTTCCGCCCGACCCGGATTTTCCCGGATTTCTTCAGTTTTCCGGGTATGTGCCAAAAAGTCCAAAATTTTATGCCGTCCGCGGAAATCTGGTCCACCCGGATTTTTCTGAAATTTTTGCCAGGCTTTGTGCAAATTGAAATACTAGTTTAAATTGATGAATTTGATGATAAATGCTCAAGATCCCATGCTTAATTTGATGTATTACACGATGTTTCGCGCATTCTTGGTTCGTTTTGATGATCTATTGTTGAAATTTTTGCCTTATTCGGTAGAATCCTGTCCGGTTGGTTTTTTTCCGGATTCTGGTCTGGAATCCGCCTGACCTGGATTTTCTCGGATTTTCCCCTTGGTCTGGTTTCCCGAAATGGAAATTTTTCGAAAATGATTATTTTTCCAAAAATGGAAATTTTTTAAAATGATCCTGAAAATGAAAATTTTTGAGATAAAAAAATTGAAAATAAAAATTTCCAAAAATAGAAAAAATTCTGAAAATGGAAAGTTTCCTTATAAAAATGTAAGTTTTTTAGAAAGGTCAAAATTTTATTCAAATTTAATTTGAACATGTGGGCTATTAATGATGATATCTATTTTTTCAGGACTAAACAAATATTAAAAGGGGGACTTGCATATGGATTCGTGCTAAAAGAAGAAATCTGGAAGCATTCAATTTAAAATTTCAAAGTGGGACCTGCCTAAGAATCTGTGCCAAAACTGTCTACAGCTAGAGGACTTTCTGGAAGACACGTGAATCTGATCTTGTTGGAGATCGTGGGCCTACATGGATAATATTCATGCATTTAATGCAAATCTTGTCCTATTTTGAAATTCTCCTGGCTGACCTGTTTTGGGGCCCGTTATTATTGTAAAATCTAATTAGGCCGACCTGTTTTGGGGCCAGTTATTATTGTAAAATCTAATTAGGCCGACCTATTTTGGGGCCAGTTATTATTGTAAAATCTAATTAGGCTGACATGTTTGGGGGTTCTCTATAAATGGCATTTTGCCTCATTTGTAATAGATAGATAGATAGATAGATAGAATAGTGAGGGAGATTTTAGGAGTTTGACTAGGCCAGAATTGGCAAGTAATTTTCAGAATTAGTTGTAGGAGATGAGAGACTTGAAATTGTTATGCAATGCTGGAGAAGTAATGCAATTGGATTGTTGATTTGGCAAACTTTGTATTTATTTTCAACAGTTTTTATGGTTTCTTGTTCTTGATTCTCAGATATTAGATGTTAGATGTTAGATTTCAGCTCTTTTACAATAATGGTGAAATGTTAATAATGTCGATCGATTTACGGTCCATACTTTTAGCAATTTGCTGAGTGTAGATTGCTGTGTAAAGTTAGTCTGGGCCTCACTTCTGTGCTAAGTTCAACTGTGAATGCTTGTTTACATTGTTCCAGCAGTTGGGTATGTGAATGAATGTTCAAAGTCTGAAAATCTTTGGATTTCCCTAGAAGATCGCACCATTTCTGTGTAGTTGCAGGTTTGTCCTTGATCAAGCAGAGATCGGTTTTGTTGGGGATTTTTCCATTTGCAGCTTTCATCATTACTGTGATTGATCTTAAGAGTTATAATAGAATATAATTTCTCTAAACCCTTATCTCTTTTGCTGTTTATTTTGAATCTGGGTTAGTTTTAGGATTAAAAGCATCATCATATCGTTGCATCTGATGAAAATTCACTTCCAGCATTGTTCATTTGTAAGGCCCCTTGTGATTACCAGCATTTTCACATATTATCTGAGTTGTTTATGCATTGTCATGACCTGACACCCGAGAGACCTTGGGGTGATTTTTGATAACTCATTGTTAAAGATTACCTTTCAAGAGAGATAGAATATTGTATTATGTCTGAGTTGTTGATGTGCATAAAACACCATCAACATGACACATTCGCCCTAGGGTGAATGAGTCCCTGTATAAACATTTCAAGAAATTTCTACGTTCTTTTTAGTCTCTGGTTTACATTTTTGTTACTGTGTTCAAATTTGAGAACTAAATTCCTAAAACAGTTTGTTTATGCATTCAATTTATTGCTTATTTAGTTAGATTTTGCAACATTGTGGAAAACATTTCTTGAATATTTCTATTAAAATTAGTGTTATATTTCTATATTTTTATTTCATTTTCAACATTATTGCATCATTATCTATAGATTAGTTTACATTTTGCAATCATTAGAAAACAAAAACAAAAACCAAAAACATTAAAATAAACAAGCAAAAAATAAATGGTTAACCTTAGAGAAAGCATATCATTCAAACCCTTTAATTGTGATGAATTTTAAATGTTAGATGAATCCCTTGAGGACTTCATCTCACCTAGATCATACACTAAATATTTGGTACAAGAGGATGCAAGCATATAAAATCATGACAACCATAGTTGCTTTTCTCCCAATACCTCTCCTATTTGTGATGAAGGTAATTTGGTGTTAGAAGACCTTGAGCATCATAAGAATCTTGTTTTTCCCTCTTCTAATTCTACATTTTTCTCAAAAAACACTAAGGTGGATGGCATAGATGAATATGTTAAGTTCACATTAGATTACCCATTACTAGAAGGTCATCTAGGTAACTCAGTTGAGGTTATAACTACACAAATTAATTCTCCTTTAATTAGTGAGCCTCCTAAGTCACCTCCCATCATAAAACCACCTAAAAATAAACCATTCAATCGAAGAAAATTTAGAATTTTATGTTGTAACTTGATAGCAACAATGTTTCACAACAATCGAGTTATAATACTATTGCTTAAACATATAGGTAACCACAACCAATACCTACCTCATTACCTTTGCCTCAACCTATCTTGCCTATTGCTCCTCATTTGAATTCACATAGTGGAAAAGAGAATTAACTTGTTGAGAAAATTTTTCATATAACCATCTCCCTTTTGGATTTAACAAAAAACATCTTACATACAATAGGATGCTCCAAGAAGTGTTATAGAAGAACAATATCCAATCTTATTTGAAATTGAATGATGTAGAAACGTCCTTTGATTGTATGCAAGTGAAAAATTTAGATATCACATTCACTCAACAATAATTACCCTCACTTGAGATTCAAAATAAAAATGAAGCCTTGATGATAAAGGTGATCATAAATAAAATTGCAGTTAGGCGCACTCTCATAAACAATGAAGCAGGTCTTAATTTTTGTAGCATTGACCTCCTAGATAAAATTGGTGTGGACAAGAGGCTTATTCAACTTAATGATGTTAATATTTGTGGCTTTGAAAATGTTAATAGGAAACCATTAGGAATGATTACATTACCTATTGAGGTTGAACTTGTAGTTTTTCCTACCCCTATCCATATCATGCCAAGACCTCTTTCATACAACCTTATCCTAGGGAGACCATGGATTCATGCTATGAAAGGAGTCCCATCTACTCTTCATTGTGAGATAAAGTTTGAATATAAGAACAAGATATAAACAGTTGAAGTAGATGAACAAAGCTATAAATCACAAGTTAAACATGATCATAACACTTCCAAGTCCCCTAATACTTTCATTCCAACCTCAAAAGTAGAACCTATAAAAGTTGATGTTAATCCTAATTGTCTTTCACCTACAATAAAACTCTTTTGGTGATGATTGGGGGTCGTTAGATTTTACGCCTCGTTTTAGTGAAGAATCCAAAATCTCACCCTCAAAGTCTAAAGATTCACATACAAACGATTCATTTTCAAACACATGCTCTAATGATGATTGGAGGTTATCAGATTTTACAACCTCCTTTATGGGTGTAGACAGGTAAAAATGACCTAACACTTATCACACATTCTAAATGTAATTTTCTCATTATAGGCATCATTATCACCTAATATCACTGCATTTTACATGATTTACATCAAAAACCCTAATTTCCTCTATTAATTGAATAATATTACTTATTTAATTAATTCACCTTTTCATCATTTTTAACTAATTAAATAAATTTAATTTATTTGATAAAGTCCTAATGTAACTTTATTCCTCTTGATTAATTAAATAACATCAATTATTGAATTGTCACTAATTTACCCTATTCCCCTAAATCAATTAAATTATTAGTACTTAATAGTTTAATTAAATCACTTTCCCTTAAACTTGAATAATTAAATATATTATTTAAACATTATTCAAACATCATTCAAAAAGGTCAAAACAAACAAATACAACTTTGTTTGCAAAATTCAAACATGATTTGCACATTCAACTCAAAAAGATTGATTAATTAATTAATTTAATTAATCAATTACCCTCACCCACTTTCATGATTAAGCAAATTACGATCGCATAATTGCTCATTCTAATTGGCTAACTGATCCATCTATTTTCTGATTGATTCATCTATTCTTCAATCCCACTAAAAGCTCAATCAATTTCCTCAATTCCTTTGAACACTCAAATTGATTTCATCAATCACATTGATTACATAATCAAAATCCACTGATTCTTCCCATCTAATTCCTCTCAATGGTTCTTAACCGTTGATCAAGATATTCTACTATATGATCTTGATCATTCATTTCAAAAAAAAAAATCTATATAACAACCTCATTTCTTCTAAAAAAAAATCAGAGAATTGACATCTTTTGCACAACAAAGTAATGCCAAATTAATCAGTGATTTCTCGGAAGCTTTTACATACATATTTGATCAACATCGCATAAATTTAAAGCTTTTTCTACACACAAATGGATGCTTCGTATTGATACAACGATCCAAAATCATTTACAAATACACTTTAGCATGGGATGGTAAAGTTTTCTTTATTTTTGAATTCATTATGTTATCTTAGGATTTTGTTAGTTGATTTCAATAGCTTAAAAACTTTATTTGATGAGTAATGGGTATGAATCTTAGTCTTTGTTTGAATTATATTTTGTTTAATTCATTTAACATTGACTATCTTATGCTTATATAATTTCCCCCTTACACATTCTGGCACACTCGGTCACTAGTAGAATTTGGTAAATAAATGACTACATGACTAAAACTTTTAGCCACAACAACTAAAAATGACTAAATTCTACTAATTTTTTGCAACTCAGCTATAAATGAATAAATAAATGACTAATTTGGTCGTCAACTAAAAAATTATTTAGTCATACAAATAAAAATGACTAAATAGTTATTCACACAAATACAAATTAGACAAAAAAATTAAAAATATTTCAGGGACTTATTGGCAGGAGTGTATTGTGCATGATTCATTTCATTGAATTCTTCATTTCATTAGTTGGTTAGCCTAGAACTAAGGAATTTTGGGTTACAACAGCTACTTTCATGGGCGATAAAGCTTGTTTGGAGAGGACTTTAAGACTTCTGAAAAGGTGGGAAAGGAATTTAAAATTTGCTACAACGAATTTGAAGTCAACGAGGCCCTCTGGAGTGAAGTCAGATTTGGGGACGCCCTCTACAACAAATTCAGAGGTAATTTGAAACCCTCATTACATTAAACACAAAATCTATAGCTTTTTGATTGGCAACTTATAGTAGTTACATAGGGAACTAAGTACCAAAACCATACAAACAATTTAGAGTTTAGGGCACTATTTTTTCATTAGTTTTATATACATTTTGGATCATATGGGAATTGAAATTGTAACTAAAGTGAAACACCACCTTCTTCTAGTCATTAGAAGAATTCCATATCCTTAAAGCGCATCGAAAAAATATAGAATTGGCACTAGGGCTTTTATTTATGAATTCAACCTGAATGCCATTTCCTAATGCCTCCATAAAATTTTGTTGAGCCAACTCTAGCTCATCATGCTCAACATGAAGAACCCTAATGTTGTTTAAAAATTCAATGGGTACTTCTTCTCTGCTCTTATTTAGAAGAGACTTTGTTATCTTAAGAGAATCTAAGGTTGCACTAGGGTTTGACGATATTAATAACTCAACCATCTTGATAAATGCATGGGAATCACATGGATCTATGTGAGTTTCCTTTCTTAAAATTTCCAAATCTTTCTCTTCCTTCCCTTGCTAAGCATATGTATGGCCTAAAACTTTTAAGCTCTCAAAATTCTTATGGTGGACCTCCAAAACCTTTTCAAAATTTGAGAGAGAACTCTTAAGATCTCTCAGCTTCAATTGAACCTGTCCACAAAATCCTATGGCCTCTGGCTTTCCTTGACTGATGCCATGTAGTAGTAGTCAGTGGTGTCATAATCAACTTTACTATGATAAGATAGTGCAAGATTATAATATGAATGAGATTTGATGAGACAGTGGTCAGTTGAAACAAGAGTTATCTTAGTCAATTGTTCCACAAGAAAATGCTACCTCATGAAGAAAAAATAGTTTGCTAAATTATTCAATGCCATTGCATAGTACATGTATAATTCAAAGGCTTTATGCATCTTTTCCATTCCTTCATGAACACTATCTTTTTCACTAACTGTGAGAATCCTTCAAGTAAAAAATGCACAAAACTAACCACAAATTTATGTAGAAGCAAAACATCATTTCCTAATGCCTCCATAAAAGTTTGTTGAG
>VDFB02063690.1:0-12535 GCA_007258455.2 Sequoia sempervirens | reverse complement strand
CTACTCAAGTATTAGAGTGCTTGATGATTGGTAAACAAAAGAAATTCTTTTGGCAAAAGATATTGTCTCCATTTCTTAAGTGCTTGAATGATTGCATAAAACTCTTGATCATAAAATGAATAATTTCTCTTAGCATCATTTAACTTCTCACTAAAATATGCAATAGGCTTACCTTCTTGGCTCAAAACAGCTCCCATAGCATTATCACTTGCATCACAATCCACTTGGAACACCTTGCTAAAATTTGGAAGTGCTAAACCAGGTTGCATTGTCACTTTACTCTTCAAAAAATTGAAGCTCTTTGCTGCCCCTATACTCCACTTGAGCTATTTCTTATCACCCCTCATAGTTTCAGTTAGTTGTGCACATATGCTACTAAAACCTTTGATGAACTTTCTATAAAAACTTGTTAAACCATGAAATGATCTCACCTCCGTTACACTCCTTGGCATTGGCCATTCTAGAATAACTCTCACCTTTTCTAGGTCCATCTTGATGCCTTCACTTGACACCACAAAACCCAAATACACCAATTCCTTCTTCACAAAGCTTCATTTCTTAAGATTAATCAGCAATTTCTCTTCTTTAAGCTTCTCAAACACACACCTAATATGCATCAAATGCTCCTCTAGTGTTTTGTTGAAAATAAGAATATCATCTAAATAAACTATCACAAACTTTCCAAGAAACTCTTTCAAAACTTCATTCATGAGTCTCATAAAAGTATTGGGTGCATTGGTTAGCCCAAAGGGCATGACTAACCACTCATACAAACCTTCCTTTGTCTTGAATGCCATCTTCCACTCATCTCCTTCACGTATCCTTATCTGGTGATACCCACTCTTCAAATCAATCTTGCTGAAATACGTTGCTCCACTCAAGCAATCCATGATATCATCCATTCTAGGTAATGGAAATATGTACTTTATTGTGATCTTGTTTATAGCCCTGGAATCCATGCACATTCTCCACTCTCCTCCTTTCTTTGGTGAAAAAATAGCATTGCACATGGGCTTAAACTCTCTCTTATCAAACCCTTCTTCAATAAATCAACAACTTGTCTATTTACCTCTTCATTCTCTGTAGGTGACATTCGGTAGGCTGCCTTGTTGGGTAAACTCGCCCCTGGTATCAAATCGATTTGATGACTAATTTTTCTCACTGGTGGGAGTCCTTCAGGCACATTATCTAAAACAATCATCTTGAACTCTTGCAGCAAACTAGTAACTTCTATAGGAATTTCATCAACAACTTCATTGCTAGCTTTAGGAATAATAGCAAAACAAACCTTCTCATGCTTCATGCCACCAAGAAATATCCTTGCATCAACTAAGAAAACTCTAGCATTACCACAAACTTGAACATTTTCCTCCTTCAAAGGCTTCAACTTATGCTTCACTTGTCCTTTACAATTGTGTAGGTGTTAGCACACCCATCATGTATGGCTTTTTGGTCATATTTGTAAATGTAATCAAATCTTATCAAATAGGATCCTAAGAAATCTAAAGGAAATACTAAGTCTGAAATTTTGTGTAAGAATTCTAAGTCAAGATTCTAAGTTTCAGATTTTAATTCTCTTATGCTGAATGTACTGATTGCAGAACATTTATGAATTTCGATGTCTACACTCAATGGTTTCCATCATGCTTTATACTAGAGAGGGGAGACACATCTCCACAAAGGTATGCGCGTCCAAGGAGAGACGTGCCCCATTAGAGGACGTGTCTCCACTTGAAGGGCGCGGGTTTCTCATAGCCGATTATTACTAATCGGTGGTAAACAAAACAATGTTAGTACCGAGCGATAAGTATAAAGCAAAGTTCGATTTATATATATCGAATTCCATTAATTCGAATTTCTCATTTTTCCAAAAATATTAAATGATTAGTAATTTCGATCATATATAAATGATGATGATGCTTTCAGCAATCATCATTTATATCTGACCGAAACTACCTTTCATCAACAATATTGCTATGGTCTTCCAAGCAAAATGTGACAAGCATCCATAGGGATGATATCACATAGAATCTCATCATGATAATTCTCAACTTTAAACTTCACATTGAATTGTTCATTTACTAACAACTTCTGGTTATCTTGCACCCAAGAAATCTGGTAAGGTTTTGGGTGTTTTATCCTCTCAAGCTTCAACTTTCTCACCATCTCATCAGACACAAGATTGTCTATGCTACCACTATCTACTATGATGCTACACACTTTTCCTTCACACTTGCACCTTGTTTTGAATAACTTTTTCCTTTGCACAGGTTCATTGTCTTCATTCAGGAGTGCTCTCCTTGTCATGAGGACCTCTCCATCTTTTGCATCTTCCGATTGTGAGGAATCAGGAAGGTGCCTCCTCCTCATTGACATTTGCTGCCCTTCTTTGATATTCTTGTCTCCTTCTTGGCTTCTCCTCTACTTGTGGGCAATCATAGGTTCAGTGTCCTTCTCCACATTTGTAACAAGTGCCTTTGAATGAGCCTCCACCATAACCACGACCTCTACCTCTGCCTTTGAAGTTTTGGTCTCTCCAACTTTTCCCTTCTTCATATTTTGCTGCTCTGTTGCTGCCCTCTTCATTCTTGGAGCTCTTTTTCTGATTTTCTTCGTTTTTGTAAGTTCTCCCTCCTACCTTGCCTCCACGCCCACTTCCTTTCTGCTTGCTTTCAAACCTCCTGTTCAACCTTTCCTCTAACTTCAATGCTATTTGATAAGCATTTTCCATCGTCACAACTCTGACAAGTGCCATTTCATCTTGAATACTTGATCATAATCCGTTTATGTATCTTGCAACCTTTTCCTTGGTCGCCTCTAAATGTCCAGTCCTTATAAGAATTCTATGAAATTCTTCAGTATATTCTTTAACAGTTTTGCTTCCTTGTTTTAGAACTTGCATCCTCTTCAGCAAATCCAACTCATAGTCTATAGGAATAAATTGTCTTTTTAATTTTTCCACCATTTTATCCCATTTAGTAATCTTATCTTTTCCTCTTCTTCCCCTTTCTAATTGAACCTCTCTCCACCATATTGAGGCATGCCCTTTCAGTCATGTCCTGGCAAATCTCACTTTGTTAGGGTCTTCTATCTCTTCAAATTCAAAATACTCTTCCATCTCATTAAGCCAATCTACCAATTCCTCTAGATTCAGACTTCCATTAAACGTATGCACATCCATTTTCAGTCTCTTGCCCATTTTTTTTTGTTAAAACTCTCAACAATGGATCCCTTGCAACTGTTGCAACTTTTTCTCTCTATTCAGTATCCAAACTAGCATCCTCCGTGCTTGCATCATCATCATCACTTCCTAGATCTCTCATTCTTGCAAGTCTTCTCCTTATCTCATTTTGTAGTGTTTCAACCTGCCTTCTCAAGGCTCTATAATCATCGTCTCTTACAAAATTATCCCATCCATTTTTCTTTTCAACACCCACAACACAATCCTGGTGCAACTGCCTCTTTTCGGTGGTTTGTTACACACTCAGGATCAACCTGCTCTGATACCACTAATGCAAGGGGGCTCCCTTTGCGAATCTCAAACTCACAACAATAGAGAAACACTTAACAAGAATGTGAGATAGAAGCAAAGCCTTCTTTTTTTTACTACAAACAAAACGACATTACATAATTACATATGCCATCGTATGGGCCTTCTTGACTTCAATAGTTTGCAATTTTCAAATCGGAGCTAACTCTCCCTTAACCTATGTGCCTTCGCAGCAAGAAATTGGCTCCATCGTCGCTCTCCCCTTCTCCCTTGCCACCGCGCCACCATCCACTTCCCTGCAACATTAATGTCACTGGTACGGTTACACCATTCTTACACCATCGTCTCATGCAACCGTCGGCTCAGAATATTTGCACCATGATCGAGCATTAAACTCAACCATCGCACCAACACCATGTCTTCGCTGTGTCGAGGGACACCAAAGCAACTCTCCCCAAAATCTGAGAGTCTCACCGATTAAGTCCCCATCGGGTTATCAAAGAGACTTTGAAACAACTCGCTCCGATACAAGGTCTCCTCGATGAAGAAACCCCATGCTATCTCCGTTCAATCATTCGTCGCTGCTTGTCGGTCATGACATCACCATTCTTTGTCGTCATCACTTAGCCTGGTCCCACTTCTCGGCATATCGAACGTACTCCTCATGATCTCCCGCCGAAACATGTTTGTCTCCACGATATCAAAATATCAAAGGGACTTGCAACCTTGTCACCCCCAAATCTCGTTGTCACCTCGATGCGGTTTCATCGCTCCGTTGGAGGGACTCCCAAATGACTCCTTTTGATAACCTAGAGTCTTCTCAATGCAGCTTGTCGGAATGTCAAAGGGACTCCGAATGTCGTCCTACCGATATGTGAACCTCCCTCTAATGTGAATTCCTCACGACCGTTCACTACTATTGCTTTCGCCATCGGTATGTCGAAGGGACATGGAACAAGGTGTCTCCGAAATCTCCATGTCACTTCTATAGCCTATTGAACGAATGCCGAATGACGAAGTTTGTTCCTCCTAAGCGCGAACTCCTGCAGATCCCCATACTCAGCTAACTGAAGCCGATTCAGCCCTCATTTTGGAAAAGAAAACAACAACAACAAAAAAAAATTGTCGATGCAAGATTGCTCTTTGCCCTGGATGCTCCTGCATCAATCAAGCAAAATACTATGATTTCAGATCTCTTTGTGGTCTTAAGGGTGGTTCTTTCAATATTACCTGTTTTGTGTTTCCAATTGGAGAGAAAATGGCTTTCTATAGAGAGTGTATCTGACGTTCACCTCTCTATGTTCAGATCTCCTCTGAACAATGGAGTTGTCTTAGCTTATTGACTAGTGTAAAGAGGTGCTGGCCTACCCTCAAATAGATTTTTGTTATCCATGCTTATGTGAAGCATTTTTTGTTTCCAAAGTTAGCCTTTGTTCTCCACATCACCAGCCACTTCCATTCAATAGAGCATGAGGTTATTACAGAATCAACTGGGTAACCTCCCTCCTCTACCCCTAGGGGTTCAATGTGGCTAAGCATCGCAACTTCAAAGAATGTTTGATCTGGCATTCCCATAGATGCATGTGAGTCTTACACAAAATTCTGTTACATTCCCTTCCATTATCAAACTCTGGATGAACTGGATTGTGGTGGGTATCACACAATTCCTTTTCACTTCTCTTCCATGATCAGACTCTAGATGAACTGGCACCTCAAAAGAAGTAGATCCACTGAACTGAGTTGGGCTTTGGGTTCTTATAAACTGACTCATGTCTATTTTCCTTCCCTTCCCTTTTCCAGATTTCACCCTGAGTTTACTATCTCTTTCACTTTTCCTTCTTCCTTCATAAGGTATGATCTGCATTCCCATTTCTAGTCCTTGCATGTTTCAGATGCTCATATTTAAAAAGTTAACTCTACTGGCCAATTCGAGATCTATTAGAAACACTTCTAAGCTTGATAGCAGCTGGAAGAGTCTTCTAGATATCCAATTCAACACAAATCTGCAATTAGCATAAATTGAATTTGTTCTCTGTAGTTGTATCAAATGGCTATGTTATTTTATCCATGCTTTTGTTCTTTTCCCTCCGGTAGACATGCTTTGACTTTCATAAAGAACCAAACATTTTTTCATCCCTCAAAATCAGCAATTAAAAGTGTTTTCTGTTTTCAAGTTCTTTGGCTTTCACCAGGGAAATAGATAAGAAATTGTAATGTTCAGAAAGCTTTGTGCTTCATGTTTTGAACTGCAGTTGCAGCAGAGAGAAAATGTCAGGCATAAAGAAACACTCTCTTAGCTTATCTTTAGATTGGTAAATTGTACAGTGTCTCGTTGTTGGATAAGCTTTGAAGGTATGATCCATGTGCAACTTGATGTACAAACATTGGCTGCCCATGGGATTTTTGTGGGTTTTGAAACTAGTAGTTGCAAATAAGGAATTAGAATTGTCTCAAGATCTTTTGAGGTAAAGTTGGAAATAAACAGGTAGATAGTTCTCTTAAGATCAGGGAGTGTCACTAGTTGTGTTTCAGTGTATTGTGGTCTCGTTCAACTGTTTTGGGGCAATGATTAAAGAAATGTATAGCTAATTTCATTTCTTTAAAGTTTACCTCTTACATGACTTCTCAGCTGATAAGCCTATTTGAACAGCACACTGTATGGAATGGTGGAGCTTTATTTCTAATAATAAATCTGTACAGTTTCAGAGGGCAATATTTTGGATTTCAAACTCAAAATGTGGAAAATTTAATATATTCAGATGTTTTTTTATATGGTTACAAAGGCTTTTTATTAAATAGCGACCAAAAAACATGATTCTCAAAGAGGTACATTAGAGGAGGCAAGTTTGTTGTACCAGGAGTATATGTTTTAAATTGTTAAAGAAGGCTCAGAATTTACAATATTTTATGATGGGATACGAAATATTGATAAGGTGTTCTAACGTTTTGTTGGTTCATTGCTATTTAATATTTACAGTATTGTAGTCTTATATGGGACTTGAGTATCTTTGTTTGAAGTGATTTATAGTTTTTGGTTTAGTTAAAATATTCTCACATTAGTAAATTTTTAAGTTTTGTATAATAGCTTATATGAGATTATTTGGACGATCTTTCAGATTTCATGTTTTTCTGTTTTTTCTGTGCTTAAGACATCAAAATAAATCGATATTATCAGTTGTCCAATTTCTAAATTGTATTGATTTGCAACTTCTGGTCTAAAATTGTACACAATATTACTAGGAATTAGGAGTCTTCTACAAAGCATAGATATTGAATTCATTTGGAAATTATTTGCATTTGGACCCACAAATTTCAAAACATCTTGAGCGAAATATTTCAAACCCAGAGAACATGGTTATACGATCTGAAATGGCTGTTCTACTGCAAAAGGAAAGTCCATACAATAGAGCTAGAGTAGCAGGAAACTCTTCAAATATAAAAGCTCCGCTTTCACAATTTTAAGCTATTTGCCCACCACAATACAGTTCAGGAGCTCCAAGTGATATCTTATACATCATCTTTGTATAATAGCTTATATGAGATTATTTGGACGATCTTTCAGATTTCATGTTTTTCTGTTTTTTCTGTGCTTAAGACATCAAAATAAATCGATATTATCAGTTGTCCAATTTCTAAATTGTATTGATTTGCAACTTCTGGTCTACAATCGTACAGAATATTACTAGGAATTAGGAGTCTTCTACAAAGCATAGATATTGAATTCATTTGGAAATTATTTGCATTTGGATCCACAAATTTCAAAATATCCTGAGCGAAATATTTCAAACCCAGAGAACATGGTTATACGATCTGAAATACTGGCAGCTTCTTTTACTGGAGCTCGTATTTACAGATGTGGCAGAATATTGGGAAATATGCTGAACCGTTGCTTGCAAGATCCTTCTCATAAATACTTCATTTGAGGAGGTTGATCTATTCTTTATCTCTTAATGTCATTAGGCCTTCATAATGTGTTGCCTTATGCAATGTGATTTCTGCCCCTGCATTTAAAAGCTATGAAGCTACAAACTTATGGTATGATGGTCCCTTGACCACTGTGTAGCTTACATGCCCAACACTCACATTGAGCCCGTAACCCCAGATCAAGCCACTTGGCCATTCTGTAGCTTACAAACGCTAGGGCTTTTTGTAGTCATTGGATGCACATGTCCAGATTAGAGAATATAATGAAGCATCTTTTTCTACGTCACCTTCTTTGTCAAAGATTAATACAATGCTTGCCAATTCGTGCTCACAGAATTATAATATGTATGCGCTCTAGTAGCAGCATCTTATGCTTAATACAAGATTACTAAAACTTCTATTTGCAATTATGTAATATACCCTTCTCATACCTAATGGTATAGCAAAGATTTCAGTGCTTTCATTCATCCATGAATTCATAATGAAAAGCCTCGGGATGTATCACACAAGCTTTTAACAACTTTTTTTAAACCAAAAGAAGATTTATGTTATTGCCCTAATCGAAGAGATCCTTAGGTGTAAGAAAATTTATGTCCATGCTATGTTCAATGAGAGTGAGAGCAACGAGGATTTTATGCATTCTCATTCATGAATTAATCGTTCAAACTCCATAAGATCATTGGATTTTGAAATAAAATTTATATTCTTGCCATGTCCCATAATAGTGAGCAAAATACAATTAAACATGGAGGCATCCATACTATTAATTAAAATTGTTATTTGATTGTTGTAGATTAACGAATCAAGTTTGGAACTCCATGTTGAATTTCCCCTTTAGCTCACTTTACAAAATACTCGCCTAACAAAAGAACTTTTTAAACTAGCAATCATACCTTGTTGTGTAATGGGTATGCCAAAGAGGTGGGGAAGGTCAATTAACGAAAATTCTGGTCTAATTTTTGCATACATTTGTGTAGTACATGAGGTCAATTGGTAGACAGTTTAACAAATGATGTTATTTGTGCAACAAAGGTCTCAATGGAGAAGTGATAGCTTCAAATCAACACGCATCCACTTATAGGCATCCAAACATGAGAGAGAGAGAGAGAGAGAGAGAGAGAGAGAGAGATGGGTAAGGAGAGGGAGCTATAAAGAGGGAGGAGAGAGGGATAGACAGAGATGGAAGGCAAAAATATATAGAGGGAGAGACTGAAAGATAAACATATAGATAAGAAGTGACATATAGAGGTAGAGAAAGGGAGAGCTATAGGGGTAGAGAGATGGAGAGACAACAAGATAAGAGATAGAGGGAGAGATGGAAGAAGAAATATGGGGAGATAGAGATAGAGGCAAAGAGATTAGATATAAAGGTCTAGGAAGGAGAGAAGAGAGATTGAGAGAGATGGATGCATAGAGAGAGATAGAGGAAGATAGAGGTAGGGATGAAGAACAATCAAGAGAAGAAGAGGGAGACAAATAGTTAGAGAGATAGAGTTAGGCCTAAAGGGAGATAAAGATGAAGAGATAGAGATATATGAAGAGGAAGAAGGAGAGGGAGAGGGAGAGGGAGATATAGAGAAAGGAAGAGAGGTATAGATAGAGACAAGTAATAGAGAGATGGAGAGAGGGATAGAGAGAGATACAAATAGATAGAGAGGGATGAAGAGCATGGGATAGAAATAGAGAGAGGATAGAAGCAAAGTAGAGATATAGAGAGAGGGAGCATAGGGAGAGATAGGATAGAAAGGCACAGATGTGGAGAGATAGATGCAAGGAAAGGTAAGGAGATAGAGATAGGGGAGAGACAAAGAGGAAAATAGAGAGAAATGGAGATGAAAATGGAGATGAAGCAAATCTTTTACATCTTTTGTATACACATTACCTAGTGACTGTGGCTGCCAAGGGACACTATAATATGCTCCAACAAAGGTATAAATGAAGTGATAGCTTCAAATCAATTATGAACCACTTATAGGGAACCAAACATGATTGATTTTTTTTTTTGAATCAAGTAGATATTCAAGCTCCATTACAAAAAGGCTCATGTTATGTTTGCAATAGGGAGAGAGGGGGAGAGAGGGAGGGGTAGGGATATACATAGGGAGAGAGAGGGGGAGGAAAGAGCAAGAGGGAGGGGTAAGGAGATAGAGATAGAGAGGAACATTTATTTGTTAAAAGCAAAATTGTCTTTGGAGCCCATCATGCATTAAGTAATATAAATAGATTGATAAGAATAGTGATTTATTGCATGATGAATTGACACTTAATGATCTTTGAAAGGCCAATAAACCCCATTTGTATGTAATCATGTTTTTTATATATTTGGTCATAAAGAGACCCTTTGAAAAAGTATATGGATTCCACTTTTATATGGTTGAGAATTGGAGTTATCTTTTCAAGAGGGCCCAATCGATCTTTTAGACCCCTGAATAATTTGTGTATCTTTTAGAAAATTAGTTGTATTTAAATAGTGAGAATGATTATTTGTTTTGTATTATATCACTTATGAAAGTTCAATATTTTGGTATGATTGATCTTTATTTAACCCCTAAATAATTTTGATGGGTTGGATCATTTACTTGTGATAGTTTAACCAAGTGATAACTTCTAATTTAGATATACACTCCCTCATAATATTACAATCTAACATATAAAAATAAATTTTCATATATATAGAATAAATTTTATTTATCTACATGTCATTATTTTCCTTTGATTAAGTATATCAATTGTTTTGATTTAGTTAAAATATTAATTTTAAAAAATAAAAATACTTAAAAATCACACTAGAAACTAACGAGTTTCGAATGTTTTGTGGTGAAGGTAAAATTATGATTTATACTTAAAGTTAGATGTCCATCCTTTGTATTCTTAAAAATAATTATAATTTAAAAAGAAATGTAAGAGCACATAGATATTTTATCTCAAAAAAGTTAGTTTTTAAAATAGTGATTTTATCTCTTCATCACCCTAGTGAAGGCATCATTTATATCTTGATCTTCTATACATTCTTTCATGAGACTCCATGGATTTTTAATCTATATTAAGACTTATGCAATAGCAATAAAATAATTAAATTTAACAATATTATCAAGTTGAACCATTTATAATTATTATAAATTGAAGATATAATAACCATAATATATTTATTAGTTATTAAAGATATACAATTATATTAATTATAGAAAAAAAAATCTTTAAAATTAAACAATTGAAACAATAATGCAAAATAAAGAATTTCAAATGTTTTGCAATGAAAGTAAAACTATGATTTATACAAAAAAAATTAGATTTAATTTTTTGTTTCTTTGAAATTATTATAATTTACAAAGGAATGAGTAATATGTAGAGAGATTTTGAATCTTCCAAAGTTTAGCTTTTAAAGTGAGATTTTATTTCAGTCCTATTGTTTCTAATATGAGGAGTCCATGTGTTTTCTTTTCTCAAATCAATGCATTAACCCAATGAAATAATCTTTTTAACAATATCAGGATTAAACCAATCTATTTTTGTTTCTTTAAAAATTATTATAATTTAAAAGGATATAAAATATGAATTTAGATCTTCAAAAGTTTAGCTTTTTAAAGTAGAGATTTTATTTCTTGATCCAATGCATTTCTTGTATGGGTCAATATGTATTTTCTTTTCTCAAATTAATCGTGTAATAGAAATAATTTTTGCAATATTATCATGTTAAACAATTTGTAATCAATATAAATAGAAAGTAGATATAATATCCATAATACATTTATTAATAATTTAAAAATATATAATTACATTAATTTTAAAGAGAGAAATTTCTTTAAAATTGAACAACTTAAACAATATTGATGATTTGTGATGAAAGTAAACTACTGATTTATATAATAAACATATATTTATCAACTGCTTCATTAAAAGATATAAATTAAAAAGAATAGGAGTATGTAGAATTTGATTTACAAATTTCTCCAACTTTTTAAAAAGTAGTGATGCCTATCTCTTTGATTCATTAAAAAACTTTAAAAATGAGGGGGAACATATAGAGATTTGATTTGTAAAACGTTTTTAAGGTAATGATATTATCTATTGATATTAGTTATTTTTTCTATATTGCTAAAATTGTTGAATGGCCAAATCTTTCTCAATCATCTTGCATCATTCTAAACATTTTGAACCATGATTAGGAAAGTTAGCCAATTGGATTCATATAGGGAATGCCTTTGGCGTAATTAAATTTCCCCATATCTTTTGAGGCCTTTGAGTGAAACAATTTAGGTCGAGGTTTGTATAGTAGCAAGAAAGATTTGAGCTAGATCGGCGATCTAAAGCTATATGGCAAAAGTTAGCATTAAGGCCTTCACAAGATCAAAATTAAAATTTATTAATGGGGAAAGGTGTTCTTGTTGATGAAAATGGTGATGTTTCAAGGAGTTAGATCCCTACAGTTAGATCAATGTAGGAAAATAAATTATGTCTTAATGTTATTGGTGTAGGTTTTATTTTCCCTTAGTTCTAGGTTTTTCCTAGCACTTAATTAAGATCGCTTAGGATAATAAAGTGAGTTTATGGCTAGGAGAGATAAGTGTGTGGTGTCCCCTCCTAAAGGGTGGAACCATTTTCCACTTTGGTGGCATCCTCCACTTCTTTAGTGGTCCATCTCCACTTTTTATGGTTAATTCCTATTGGTTGGATTTGCCACCTACATCCTCTCCTTAGTTCTATATAAACTCACTACCTAGCTTGTATTTGCATACTCTTGCAGTCATTCATGCATTCATTCATGTATTGATTAAGCTTTGAAGCTCTTAATGCAATATTGTCACATCGACATTACATAATCTCTTGGAGTTTTGGTTTGCATTCTTATGTTTTCCCAATTTATGTAACTTTGATTTTCTCTTTAAAAGTTCCTTGGGTTATTCAATCTAGTTCAAATTTCTAACATGGAATCAAAGATTTTGTTTTGAGAAATCTAAGTTCATAGATTTCTAATTGAGAGATTGATTTTTCATGTAAATATCTTGTAAATTCCCATATGCTCTTCTCTTGCATTTTGAACGATCTAGAGAATCATAAAGAATTTGCAAAGATCTAATAACCTCTTCATATTGTATGTGTTTTGTGAGATTCGAGTGATTG
>VDFB02063688.1:0-20478 GCA_007258455.2 Sequoia sempervirens | reverse complement strand
AAAACCTTGCAATGCAATCTTCCAGGCTCTCATCTTCCTTTTGTTGCATCCTGAAAAATGTCATCTCCTCTCATGTCGCTTCCCCTCCAATATTCCTTATATTTCTCAAGAAATTTTGTCTTCATGTCTTCCCAAGTTTCCACAGTATCTCTGCCTAGGTTCATGAACCATCTTAATGCAATCGAGCTTTTAGAGTGGTAGGAAATAGCTTAAGCCTATGGGAATTAGTAGTATAATTATAACTCCTGCATAGTATGTCAAACTCAAATAAAAAGGTATTAGGTCTTCTGTGACAAGTCCATAAAACTTGGGGAGTGCTGAGGTAGGAGTGTTCTTGATGTTTTCAACTTCATTCTGATGGGCAATGGGGAAAGAAAAATTTGGTTGGTTAGGTTTGTTCCTATTTGCATCACCCATGCTTGCTTGATGAATTTCCAAAGCAAAGGGGTTCTCAAGATGATTTTGATCTTTAGAGGAGACTTCAAAGCTAGTTAGATCAGGAAATGCATCAGCAAAGGGGTGTGGATCTTCTTCTTCTTCTTATTCTCTTGGTAGGTTTTGATATTCAACTAGCTGGAATGGATTAGGATTGTTAGGAAGGAATCTCCCATAAGCATCCCTTCTCCTTCCTCTATGCATGCAATATCACTCACTATCAGTCAGCTCACACAAGAATTGGTAAAAAATAAGGGAGGTCATTACTTCCTAAATGAGGATATACTAAGAAAAACTTCCAAAAACATTACAACAAGAAAAACTACCAATGACTCCAAAAGACTCCCTAGTTTGACACCATCCATGACAACAGAGCCAAAAATGTTGACCTCCTACAATGATTTAATAACTAAGCCCTTACAACCATGATTTAGAGATTGGACATCTAACTTGAATAACTATTTCAATCATCATGAAGGTGCATTTAACTTGTCAACCCAGGGACATGAACTTGAAATGGGTCAACACAATATGTGCACTAGGAACTCAAAGCAGTCATTTTATTCTACAACTAAGGAACACACAATGCTGAAAGTAAATTTCTTAGAAGGGAATACCATAAATACCAATCATGAATAAAAAACTACATCAAACTAAAATGCATAACAAGAATGAAAATATGAGCAAAAAATAGGGCACTACTATATCTACTTTGGCTACATGAACAGTCACAGAATGGAATTCTAGTGGCTGCAAGAACAGTCGGTGCCAAATTTCTAACTAATTACTAAACAGTAAGTAATACTAAACTAATACTAAACTAAGAAGACAGATTACTCACCAAGTGGGCCCCCTTGGATAAGTATCCTCTAAAACTAATGAGAACTCAAATGCTCGAACTCATAACTTTATTTTATTCACTACAAATCATGAGTACAAAGAGTATGTATCTATATTACTAAAAAATTGAGAGGGAAAGTACAATATCAAATTGTGCAACCTCCTAAGGAAGGAACATCATATTTTTATTTATACTATCAGCTAAACAAGGTGGTCAACTCCATGACTAGGAGGATGCCATTTAGGGAAAACAAAGAAAATGGAGCAATGGTGGTTTTGCATGCATGGAATCTGGTAAGACATGCAAGTGCAAACGTAGATTTAGCATAGCAGTAACGCCCACACATGATCAATAATTAAAGTCCACTACAAGGTGGTTACATTCAGTTGCATGAGGAATCTTTTGCCATTGACCTCCTTTGACCTTGAGTGATTCCTTTGCTAGAAGTTATGGTGCATGCCCAGCTGGTGGTGTCTTCCTCAACTAAGCATCTTTAAATTGAATAAGCATGGCAATGCCAATATGCACAATAACTGCACATCTATAACCACCTTAAGGAATATTCATTAACCACATGTAAAATCAATATAGATAATCCACATAGTATGCGAATGTCATTAAAACTTGGAAAGATAGGATTTAAGCCCAATGTCTATGGTTTGAGAGAAACATTATGAAAATATCAATATTTAACATCAAAGTCCATGACAAATGCTAGCAAATAAACTATAGATTCTACCCAAAATTAGAGCAAAAACTAGGCTCATCAAGCACATTATAATGCACTCGCATTTTGTCTTGCTTTGGGAATCCCCAAGCATTTGGCTTGGATTTTCTTTGGATTTCCAACCCAAAGGATTGGAGGGCCTTCCCAACATGTCCAAAGATGTGTTTTATCATATTCTACAAAATTTGACATAATCTCATTCATGCTAACTGTCAGGTTTGCACATGTTTCAAGGTCAAACAAATCAAACTCCTGGGTAATGTTAGGCTCTCTCTTAGCTATCTATTGTAGTTTTTTCACATTTTGACAATTTTAAGCCTTTCATCTTTAATTTATTTTGTTTGTGTGTCTGGTTTTTGGCAAGAACTAGTGTTTGGTGTTTTTTTCGTTATAAGTTAACCGTTCATCAAAATTTCAAATAAATCATATTTTTAGAAACTAGAATCCATTCTACATGTATTCAAAAAATAATTTTCAATTATTTTGCAAAATTTATAGGGGTAGCATGGCAAAAATTCTATTTTTTAGGAAGTGTCCACTTTGAAAATTAGTAAAAAATCAAATATTCATTAAAAAATTATCAGAAAAAGCGAGCATAAATTGCATACTCTTAGCTAATTTCTCATCATTCATATCAACATTGATCACATCAATCTTTGTAGTTTTTCTAGCTTTGAAAAATGAAATGTTATGATTAGGCATAGGGTTGGTAAAAATTTGCAAGTTTTGGTTAGGAGGGGCAACAAACTTACTTCCTTGATCACTAACACCTCTAACGAAAAGACAACTAGAATCAATGAGGTCAAGTGCACAAGATGTTTAAGATTCTTGCAATGTTCTATATCGTGTCCATTTTTTTATTGATAATGACAATAAGAATTTGGTCTATAGTTTGTAGGTAATGGTTTATTAGGATTAGGATTTTTAATAGGAGGCAAGATAATCATCTTCTGTTCTAAAATTTGTGTCATTGTGTTGTGAAGGGTATCAGGTAAGTGAGTGAATTATCTTTTCGGGTCCCCATAGCTAAAGGGTATCATTGCTTTTACATAATCTACTTGGTTATTAGCATTCTAAGTTGTTTATTGAGGGGATTTAATTAAGGGAAGCCTTTATTCTATTTCCTAAAAGTTTGAGAATGTTTTGGTTTGCGGACTCAAACTTCCCAGTATGGCTAGAAGAGGATTTTGTATCTTGACTACTAATCAAGTTTTGATAATCATGGAGAGTAGTACATAAGTGCATGAATGAGGGGAATTTCATCATGGTAAGATTATCTTGTATCTTACTTTGCAAATTCTCTATGAACATATTTTGAAGGTGAGGGTCAGGAACCTTGACATCAATTTATGAGTAAAGTGAATTGATAGCGTGAGATAAAATATGTAATCTTTTCTTCTTCTTTTTGCCTACATCTCATCAAGTCGGCCAAGGTCATCTTAGGAGTCATATGAACTTGGTAATGGTTTATAAATGCCTCAACAAGTTCATTGAATGAACGAATTGAGTTTTTCGGTAATGAAGAGAACCATTCTAAGGTAGTATCTTTCAAGGACCTAGGAAAAAGCTTAGCCAAGAGTTTATCGTCAAGAATAAAGTCACCACATAAGGCAATATAAGTGGAAACATGGTTAGAGGGATTCCCTTCCCCCCATATTTCTTGAATCTAGGCACCTCTACACCTTGTGGCATTGGTGTTTGCAATATATTCAAGGACAAAGGATTTCTTTTGACATAATATGTAGGTGGGCCATTTTTATTTTGGTTGATGGTAGAAACTTTCTTTTGAAGGAATGAAACAGTTTGCAAAAGTTGGTTTATGAGAGGGTCATTGATTGTATTATGAGATGGAGGTGAAAAAGATGAAGGTGTGTATGTGTTTGAGGGACAAGTTAATGGTATGTTTATAGGTGGTAAGGTGGTAGGAGATATGACGTGTGATTCCACAAAGGTACTAGAGATGCTAGTGGAAATACCCAAGGAAGGAATCACATTACTAGTTGGTTCCATTGTTGTTGTGACTTGAGGGTTGGTATAGGTAGGAATAGAGGCAATTGTTGTGGGAGGATTAATTTGAATTCCTCCTTGGCTTGTGACATTGTTTGTAGGTAAATGATTGCTAGTGGTTGAGGTAAGGTGTTTTCCAAAGATCTAAACCATGTTACGTACAAAGTCAAGTATGTCTTCACTTTCAAGCATGTGATGAATTTTATCTATAGTAGGGATGAAAGTAGAAATGTTTTCATTTTTCACTTGAAGTTGTAGGTTTGCTAAATCTTCATGAATTTGAATTTTGTTTTTTTGTGGAACACTATCAATCCTTGTTTCAACATGCATCACACTACTTGAAGGCAAATAATTCTTAAGGGTACGATCCATACCTAGTGTACTAGTGTCAATACTAGGAGTGAAAGATCTAGACAACCCAAGATCCACAAAAATTGTGCTATCGTGGGATGACATGAGTCTCAAACTTTTTCTCACTATAGTATTAGCAATAGGACACCAAATACTCATGCAAGGGCTACTAAATGCAAGATAAATGCAAATGCAATATAAGATAAGTGCAATGAAATAAGTATAACAAAAACCATATAAACTAAAATAGAAAGGTATCCAAAACAAACAAAAGCATAGAAATAGAGTTTTAAGTTTTGGAAAATGTAGTGCAAACTCTGCACTAGGATTAAATCACCCAAAGGGGCATATGAGTCCTAGTGAGGGTTTTTTTTCAAAAATTTCAAAAAATTTCAATTGATTTTTATGATTTTTAGGTTGTATGATCTATATAATAAATGAAAATACAATTCATATGATTTTTAATGATTTAAGATGCAAAAATTCAATCTATATGAACTTTCACTAATACAAGAATTAAAAACCCTAGAATGACAATTGACTAATGCAAACCCTAATGCAATGTTAATGCAAAAAAGATCTAGGATGACAATGCATTCCAAATTAGAATTATGATGTTCTAAATGTAGGTTCACCAAAATGAAATAATAGAAAAATGGGGGTTTAGATGTCTTTGTATGGTTTAAAACATAGAGAAAAACCCACTTTCCAATTAGTTCATTAAAGGGAAACCCTAGAGAAATCAATGCAGAGGAGAAAGAGATCTTGCAATAAGGCTTCCCTAAGCTCTGATTGTAAAATAATGAGGGGTTCACCACCAAGCTCAGGCTTGGAAAGACAAATGAAATGAAAGTTGTAATGCTTAAACCTAATGCAATGCAATCTTTCACTAAATGACCTAAAAATGCATGTAAAACAAAACAAAAAGTTGCAAGATAAAATGCGTGCACCTGGGAATTTGAAGATGACTGAATGAAGTCCTAAAATGTTGCAAACACTAAATTTAATGCTAAGTGGGACTCATACACTAGATTGGGAAATTTAGTCCTAGATTTGGGTTTTTGTGCAGAAACAGTAATTTAGAAAATGGGTGTCTGAAATTGCAAAAACCTAAAAAATGACCTAAATCGGGACTCATACACTAGAACTAGCATATCAATCCAGTTGGGGTTTTCTGAAGCTTCAAAGTGTGAATTTGGTCTTCAATGTCTTCTTTGTCCATTCCAATTGATTTCTAGATTCGAAACCCTGATTTGCAACCTATAGAAGTCTTCCAAGTATCTCCAATGCAAGGTGACAATTTTCACAACTTTGAACACTTTGACAACTTTCTCCAAACTTGCTCTTCAATGTGTCTTCAACCTAAACCTGAAAATCACACACTAAAGAGAGGAAAAAATGTTATTTTGTTAGTAGAAAGGGGTTTTCCTTGGTGAAACCCTATTTTGGTAATCAAACCTTGAAATGAAATAAAATATGAATGGAGAATGATGAATGAACAAAATATGATGTCACAACTCACCAAACCATAGCAATAAGAGGCTGTAAATATGTATGAAATGGATCCAATTGATGTAGATCTTAACTCTTGCTTGAATAGGATAGATCTTGAATGAAATTCTATCTTGAATCATAAAACCCTACATCACAATTATTAGCTCAAAAACAAAAATGGTGCATGAAGACTTTGAAATGATGCTTGATGCTTGAATGATGCTCTAAAATGCTTGATAAGCTGCCCTTGAATGCTCTTGTGAACTCAAACTTGCCATATGCATGAAAAGTTGAATTCTTAAGGTGAAAATGAGTGAAAGGAACTTAGATTTAGACTCAATTATGCAAAAATTTCTGAAATTACAACACTACAAGCTGACATCAGATCTAGGAGGATAAAATCCCACTAAGAATTTGAATTAATTTTAATTTTGGGCCACATGGGACTCATACACCCAAGGTGTTGTATGAGTCCCATTAGGCATAATTTATGGGACCAATTTCAAAAATGCTTAGAAAGGTGTAAAATCAGGATCGAGACCCAAAACCCTAGGTGGGACCCATATGCCCAAGGTGGCATATGAGTCCCAGACCACCAAATTTGGGCCACACAACCTGAAAACACCTGAATTATAATTGGATGTTGATATGTGTCAGGATTATCCTCAAAAAGATGCATTAAATGGGGCTTGTGGATGCAAAATAAGACCAATCAAAGCACAAAGAAGCCCAATTATTTTATTTAAAACCCTAGAAAAGTGTGAAAGTGTGTTACGACACTTTAGAACACTCAAAATAAGGCACCATTAAGCTCATTTAGTTCACAAGGTCCCAAGACCTAATGTGAATATGTTTGACATATTACAACACTAAATCAAGGCCATGTTAGAGAGTACTTTTTCTATCATTATATGTACATACATATATATGTGCATACATACATACATATGTACACACATACATGTATATAATCAGTTAAGGTGTGCAATGTAACTTGAAGTAGCATTATGATATTTCTATATAACTTCAAACAACAGTATGATACAAATTGAAACAATATATTCATACACGTAAGAGTTAGTGTAATTGAAGAACAAACAAACCACACATCTAATTTAGTTGAATGTAAACAAACAAGGCTATGTGTGTAATGAAACAAGCAATGCATGTTATACTATCATATCCTTAATTCTAACTCTTACAACCCTTAGGTGATCATGTTAACTGATTATATATGTATGTATGTACATACAAATATATATATATATATATATATATATATATATATATATATATATATATATATATATATATATATATATATATATATATATATACATATATGTATACATACATACATATATATGTACATACATACATTTATACATACATACACATATATAACTAGTTAAGGTGTTATATGTAACTTGAAACAACATTATGGTATTACTATATAACTTCAAACAATAGTATGATACAAATTGAAACAATGTATTAATACATGTACTTGTCATTTCATATTAATATAACTATTTGCAAAAAAAATTGGGTCTTATATTGTTATTAAGTGGGAGCTCAACTATCTTCTCCTATCCCCATTATACATAATGAGCAATGCATGCTATACTATCATATCCCCAATTCTAACTCTTACAACTCTTAGGTGATCATGTTAACTGATTACTATATATATAATTAGTTTAGGGGTTATATATAACTTGAAACAACAAAATGATACAAATATTTATAACCCTTTTTGATACAACATTATGATATTTATATATAACTTCAAACAACATTATGATATAAATTGAAACAAAATTTTCATACGTGTAAAAGTAATAGTAATGGAAGAACAACTAAAGCATACATCTGATTCATTTGAATGTAAATGAACAAGGTCATATGAAACAGCAATTTATATATCTCTACCATACATATATGTATGCCTATAATTTCCATATTTATATTGACAGTATTGGAGGTTATCATATACTCAATTGTTGAGGGTTTCATGCACCTATCTTTTGATTGTCTATGTGTATGTGTGTATGCAACTAGTATAGCTATTAACACATTCTTAAAGAAGATGTAAAGTAAGGATGATAGGTGGAATGATATATATGTACATGCAAATGTTACTGAAGAAAATTAAGATATGTATGCATAATAAGCACACATTGAATAATATATGTAATTGGAATGTTACAATACCTTTGAGATATACATACTTTGGAAGATGCAACATATGCATATAGAAATATCCAAGTATGCATGCATACGTATGCATATACATACAAACATACATATGTATGTACATATGCATCTATCCTAAATGGCATACATACATACATACATACATACATATGTATGTATGTATGCATGCATACATATGTATGTATGCATGCCATGCATATGTACACACCTATACATATTTAATATTAATATAATATATACATTTTAAAGATAACTCAAATTATTACCAATTTTAGGATTAAAATCCTTTAAATGCATGTAAATTGATAACAAAATGTCAACCATACCAACAAAGGTGAATGTAGTATCCAAAGGGTAGAGATGACAATGGGGGTGATGTTGTGCAGGGGGTTCACTACAGTGGAGGACATAGTCGGCCAAACCATAGGTGCATGAAACCCTTAAGAGTCCACCTTATAAGGCCCATAAATGGTATGTATATATACACACAACCGACCAAACGATAGGTGCATGATACCCTTAATAGGGTGAGTTGCATACATTGTTTACAAATATAGTAGTAGAAATTATATATTATTTGACTGATTGTGTGTATACATATACACACACACACACACACACATAGTCAACCATAATATAGCTGGAAGAAACCCTTAACAGTTGAGCTTATCATAATCTCAAATACTATCAATATATTTATCAAAATTGTAGAGATAGACAAACGAAATGTCAAATATGTATTGATTGTTTAATGATATTACAGTAGCAAACCTATATTTCTTGACTCACTGTGTACACACACACACACATAGTTAGCCATAATATCACTGCAAGAAACCATTAAGATTCAAGCATATCATAATCTCAAATACTTCCAATATATTTATTGAAATTGCAAAGGTAAATAAACAAAATTTCACAACCTTCGTACCATGTTTTAAGTGATATTGCAGTTATAGTAACCACTTTTTTTGGCTGGCAATGTGTGTATACATATATGTATATACACACAGTCGGTCACAAGATAGTTGTAGAAAAAAAACATGCAATAAAATTTGAAAAAACCACATGCAATGGATAGATATTGCCCTTGTGAGGTTGGAAGACAACCTCACCTGTGATGGCAGAAGTTTACTATTTTCCTTTTGGTAATGGAAGTGTTGAAAAACACAGTAACAATGAAAAATGCATCACCATGAGTTGCCCCCAACCTCATCACCATTAGTCGTGAAGTGCACCACCATTGGTCCTTCAATGGTCAGTGTAATGTGTAGATGCCAAGCTTGAATGGCATAGTAGAGAAGTGAAAACAAACCCTAGCAAATGAAAAGCATGCCAAAGTGATTGGGAAAAGACTGACGTCGGAGGGGAGTGGGGTTGTAAATGCATAGTTAATGCGAATTAAGTTCGCTAGGACTGGCGTGGTAGGAAATAGGAAAACCCCTACCATGCGCCGACCATCGATCCATGCCCCTTTTAAACTCATAAAATGTGAATTTTGGAAACTGATCAAAAAATCTTGAAAAACACGCAAAAAAAATTCGATTGATTTTTTTCGGGTTGCCAAGTAGACTCTTTCGAATGTGAAAAAAAATTGACCGACGTGGATCCTTCTGACATGAGCCCCTCACACAACATAGCCCTCACCACCATTGGGCTCTCTCCCTTATACACGATAAAGTTTATAAAGATATAAATACATGTTTTTGAAAGAAATGTGTACGGTCATTTTAGATGTGATTTTTAAATAAAATGTTTTATATGTCGTAGATGACTTGAGCAAAAATAAATATCAATAAATGATAGGCACTCGTTGTTTTTGGTAATAAATCCAAGGAATTTACTCAATTAATAATAATAATAATAATAGAGCCGTGTTGTCAGCTTCCTTGTCTTTAATTTTTATATGTTGTTCCTGATGTGGTTTTCATCGATTTTTCAACAATATATTGCTGGCACGGATCATGCATTTGTGGTTTTTGTTACTGAAGTTCTTTCATTGTGTGTGTGCTTTATCTGTCTCTACGTTGGATTTAGTAGCTTTCTTTGATTTAAAAGTTTTTTTAAAAGATGATTCTTTTTTAAAGTAGATTTGTTTTTTATTTGTTTTTTTATTTACTTTAAGGAATACATTCTAAGTTTTGATTTGTTTACGTGGTTCATTTAAAATCACCATAATAGATGGATCTTATTGAAAAAAGGAATATAATTTCAAATGAGCCACCTCAACAACACATTCTAGGCTTTGATTTGTTTAGATGATTTATCTGAAATCACACTAATACGTGGATCTTATTAAAAAAGTAAGTGTGATTTCAAATGAACCACCTATACAAATCGAGACTTAGAATATGTTATTTAGCAAATCAAAACTTATAATATGTTATTTAAATCAAACTCTTAAATTTTTTTAATTATTTTATAACTCTATAAAAAAAACAAAAATTCGTCTCGAAATAAGCATTCATGGTAAGTTCTTTTGGAGATCACATGTAATTTTGAACGCGACAATTTGCAAATATGTCCGTTATCTGCTATCTAGCAGAATGGCAATGCTTAGCGATCATCACAGCCTTCATCCATGTTCCATAGTTCATCTGAGAAAAACTTGGCATTTGAGAAGCCCATGGGAGAAGATGCGTTATACAAGGAAAAGCCCTCATCCCCATCCCCATGCAGCTCGCAGAGTGTCATGGTTTTCAGAGATTCCACAGATAAACTATGAGGAAAGTCGGATGAATTGCCATCCACACCTTTCTGCTTCAAATTTGGAGTCGATCTGTCGCCATTCTCTTCTGAAATTGCTTGGCCATCTTCATTGCGCTGCCTTGAACAGCATGAGGAAGACTCTTCAGTATTGCTTTCCAAACAAGTTGGTTTGCTATATGAAGTGGGGAGCGAGGAAGAACGAAGCAATCGCTGACAATTCAAATTGTTTCCATGATTATCGCTTGCAATCTCCTGAACATGATTTTTTTTCTTTATGACACTTCTCCAGTAGTTTTTTACTTCGTTGTCTGTTCTTCCTGGTAATCTCTGTGCAATTCGTGCCCACCTGAACTTATGTAATTAGCAAAACAAGAATATACATTAATGGAAATCTAATACTACTAAACATATATAAATTAATGTGCATTATACGGTTTGGTTTAAACAATACATTTTAGATTTTGATTTGTTTAGTTCATTTATCTGAAATCACACTAATCTTATGTCTTCATACAGTTGTTTAAATGTGTTGGCTGCTTAAACAGTTAAAATGTTGTCACACAAATATTTAATTATGAAAAAAAAAATTAGAGTCTTTTCTTATTTTAATGCAGCATCTACTATTTAGTAATTGAAAATAAGTTACACAAAAAGCAGAGCTTGGAAATAAGCAGCAACTGTATATTGTCAAAAATGTCGTGATTTCACAAATTTCTTTCCCTTTTTCAAAATTTGCCTCTATTTATTTTTTCAAATTTTAACTGCACAAATTGTTATTAATACTATAATATAAGTTTAAAATATTTACTTAAAATAGACAAAAAATTAAATATTTATGGATCATTAGCTCTACAAATAATTCCTAAATAAATTGAGAGGGCTTGGGACCAGTCCTTTCACCATTTGTTTAGGACCTGCGTTACAGTGAACAACATTCATAGCAGAAACATCTTGCGGAATGAAACATAGTGAGAACAACATTCATAGCAGAAACATCTTGGGGAATGAAACATAGTGATCACTTATCAAAATAAGCTAAGCAACCACATGAAAACCTATTCTAATAAGTGAACAGTACTGAAAAAGTTAGTTTAGTTTCAGATGAAACACCTAAATTCAAGTTAAAACTAAGCTTTGTCCAGCATGAAAACCTACTTTAATAAAGAGAGACTGTACTGACAAAATTAGTATAATTTTAGATGATCCACCTAAGCAAATTAAAACTAAGCTTTCCCACATCATATAGATAAATGCCAAATGAATATAATGCATGAAGATATATATACCTATTTCCCCAACGGGCGTGCAGATCAACAATCAAACGTTCTTCCTCTGGAGTTATGTCGGTGCGTTTAAGATCAGGGGAGAGATAGTTAATCCATCTTAACCTGCAGCTCCTCCCGCTTCGCTTAAGCCCTGCTCAATACAAACACAAAAACAGTCCAAATTAAGAGTTACAGCCATCATTCATGGACAGAACATTTCTGGGCATACCTGTGGTTTTGGCTAGAAAATCCCAGCGCCCACTCCCATGAAAGGCAATGGAAGAAGTGAGGCGAATGTCTTCCTCTATAGTCCAGGGACCTTTCCTTATTTTCTCATCCTTCTCCTTCGCCATCAAAATGGGTAAATAGAATTCTATCCCCCCCTCTCTAGATACTACTGAACTCTCTTAATTCTATAGATTTGGCGAAGAAGAATACGCCTATTTATTCACAGATGTAGCCCGATTTATTAAGGGAAAGTGAGTCAAAATCAACTTCAAGCTGAGATAAAATTGCACGGAATGTCTGCTGAGTGTCACAGAAACAGTCGAGGCAAAAGTACACGTACTCTATGGTGTGTTTGATGATAAAGATTCGGAAGGCCGACATATAATTTCTGATAGCGAAATTTTATGTATAATATTTGAAACGCATGCATGATTGAATACTAAAACAGAAATATAATACTCGTTAATGTAATGAAAATAACGAGAGCGGCTACGTGGTAAGGAAGTAAAGGATAGATTGTTAGTGGGTTTTGTTTTGAGGAAGGAGAATGATGGTGCAGACGCGGAATGGAAGACCTTTTTTCTGAAAAAGCTGAAAAATGATTTAGTTTAGATAGTTGTTGGATGATTTGAGAGCATACCTAGATACGAATCAATATAGTGATGTGTTCCGTACTGGATGTTGATGAACTATATTGGTGGAGAGGAAGAAATGACTTACCAAGTCCTTCTAATTTTATAATATTGATCTATGGCTAAATGGATGATTGTTATATAATTATTATATTTGATGAACCATATTGGAGGAAGAAATGACTTACCTTCCTTTTAATTTTATATTATATTCATTTATGGCTAAATGAATGATTATTATGTAATTATTATATAATTTTTTATTTTATTTTTATTTTTAAATTTTTTATTGATTTTTTAAATGAAAATAGTCAAATTATATAGATTTCAGTATCTCTATCTTTATATAGTAGACCACAACAAAATGAAGTGGTATATATCTAAATCAAAATTTATCTTTTTGTTGGGATCCTATATCAAATCTTGGTGGATGTCTTTTTATCACATACCATCAAATCCTCACCAATTGAGCTACAACCCTTTGGCTAAATAATATTTTAGATCTAAATTTGTTGAGTTATCTATTAGACAAGTAAACGTTTAATTAAAATAAGAAGATTATAAACTTTATAGTTTTTTAAATAGAAAAAACATTGTAATGTTGTATTTTATTTGATATTATGTTTGATTATTTTTTATTATTGATTTTAGATTCAGAATATCTTTCTACAAAATAGAAATGTATATAAGATAATCAAACATAATATCAAATAAATTACAACTTAAAAAAATTTCCACAATAATGGGATGGTCTGACACTTGATAGGACATTTGGAAGTGCATGGAGTGTAGGAATTTATTATGGTTGTGTGTGGTATTTTCCTTGGCGTCTTTTTTGTAGGATTTGGGAGTTGTTTTCTCTTCATTCTTTATTTTATGCTTTGGCTATCATGGTGGGTGTGGCTTGAGATGGTGCTAGCTTCTAGTTCACATTCATGTGGTGATAAGATGAAGGGAGCAAATCATGGCAAGGGTTATCTTGTTGTTGGTTTATTGAATTAGAAAAAGAAGTGGGTGTTTGGGGAGGAGGATGTGATGAGCTTTATGATGTATCTTGACAATAAAATTAAAGACCTTATACTAAGGAGTTGGGTGACAAGAATTTGGGCATTGGCAAAGGAGGTGGGTGGGTTTCCTAGTGTCTGCATTTGTGAGGCAATGGGATAGCTCTTGTTGGACCTAAGGTATACTAGAGGGCATTGGAACTCCTTTGATGTAGCTTAGTCCTTATCATGAACGAATATGCTATCTATCACTGCCAACCCCTTCCTCCTTCATGATGATGTTGGTGATGTTCTTGAACAAGGTTAGGTGTATTTTAATTGTCTGTTGGATCATTTGAATGTTATAAAAAAGAGACATTTGTTTCTAGATTACACTGGAAGCTGTGACAAAGAGGCTTCAAATTTCCATTCTAGAGAAAGCTATTCCTTTGTTCTCAAGGTGTTGTGTGTTGATGGAAAAAGACACCAAAGATGAGATTGGGAATGATATTGAAACCAAGTCTAAATTCACTAATTGGAATTATGAGAGTATTAGGGATGTTGGGAAGTGGCTTGTGTAATTTTCCGTTTCTTGTGTCTACTTCTATTTGGTTATGATGTTCTTTGTCTTCAATTTGGGATGGGGTTTTGTTTGCTAGGGAATTAAGTTTATTAAGGTATTTGTGTGACAAGTTCGTGATAGTTATACAAGTATATCAGTTATAATGGACAATTTTTCGAGGCCCCCATTTTTTGCTAGTTCCTAGACCTAAACTAGGTTTTATGGGTATAAATTGTAAAATATTTTAATTTTACAAAAATATATTTTTTTATCTAAAATAAGATAATCACTTCTAATCTTCAAACTTTAGTTATCTAAATTTCATGACTATATTGTTGATTATCTCCTACTCCTAAATTTGTGGCCCTTTGTTGTAACATCCAAGTTGAAGTTAAGGCATTGCTAATAACTATTTTGGGGCTTGATATAGGATGCATATTAAGGTATAAAAAGGAATTTTTTTTTTATAAATTATAAAAAATAGAGAATATTATGAAAAAAAATCAAGGATTTCCAATCAATAATAAGGAAAGGAATCCTAAGTATGTCTCTAATCCATTTCTTATCCCATGGATGAGCAAGAAGACTAACACTATTACCAAGAAAAAAACTCTACAAAGATATAAATTAGTAATGCATATAGAAAGGAAAAGTACAAAATAATAGTCAAATTTGAGGGTCACCAAGAGTACCCTCTTCCCAAGATCTAGCTAGAGCTCCTTCAACATGTTTTTCCCCATTCATTAAGTTGAGAAGTTAATAATAAATAGAATGATCAAGATAATTCCATTCATCCTATAATTCCACCACATATTTTTGTTGGAAAATACATTGTGGTGTACATACACCTTACATATTAATAATAATGTTAGTAATATAAAATTAATATTGAATTTTTATGCATCTAGACATGTGGATACCATGGGTGAAAGATATTCTTGGGGAAATTTGTATATTGTATGATATATTGATTAAATATTTAATGAGGGACTCAAATAAGAAAATATTCAATTTGGGGGTCATGAAGTTTAGTGAGCTCATGGTTTTGAGGAAAATGGTTTATGTAATACCAATTAATTATCTTTTATAGCTTGATTTTGCTGGATTAAACATCTCTTTCAAGTTGCATATGTGATTACATGAAAAATGGTTCAGGATATGTGACTACATGGCTTTAATTTTATTATTCACATGGAGGAGTGAAATTGAGTTGGTTGATGATTCAAAGTACCTGCACAAATATTTTTCAAATGTGTTGTAACTTTATCTTGAGATAATGCATTGGTTCAAGTGTTTGGTAATTTGGTGTACTTTAGAGAGTTTTTGGATGTCTTTTTTTTAGGACATCAATGGTATAAACATGTAAGATTCTTTATCATGATTTAGTGAGATCTTGATGTAGGTAAATTGAGAATATGATCAAGGTGTCATAAAATTCCGTGTATGCCTAGATATTTGACATGACATAGTCATTTTTGTAGATACATTATATGATATGATGTATTGATTCCTCAATTGTAGGTGTAGACATCTAAATTTGACTACTCCCATGTCAAATTTATCCCCTATGTCATCTATTTTGCATTCACACCTATATTAATTAAATAACGTCATTATTTGATTAATATTTATCCTATTTATAATGTCCCCTAAAGTGTTTAATTTTTAATTAAATACTTTACCATCATTCTTCTCTAAATTAAATAAATAGACCAATTTATTTAATTTAGTCATTAGCCTATATGAATTAAATTAAATTTTAATTCATCCCCCTTTCTCTCTCCTCTTGTCACATCCTCCATAATCTTCTCCTAATCCTAATTAACTTTCCTAATCCTATCATTAGGATGTGCAAACCACTAACCATGATTAGTGTCACATCCTCCATGTAATTTGCAAGTTGCTCTTAAATACCCTGTTAGCCTAATTAATCATTTGCACAACTATAATCTTTGATTAATAAATATTAAAATCTAGGTCTAATGCCAATTATGGCATGCACCTAGGTCAACCCTTTCATAAATACTTTCTCCATTTGGAGAAGTCACCTCCCTTTTTCAAGGAATTTTTTAATTCCTTTTTATTCTCCCCATATGCTTAGGTGGAATTTTTAGTTCCATTTTATTCTCCCAAAATCGTTGGGGGAATTAAAAAACAAAATTATTTGTCCTTCAAATCGAAAGGATCTTAGAAGGGGAATTTTTAATTCTCTTTGGTCTTCCCAAGACCACCTCCAAATTCTAGGGAGATTTTTGGTCAATTTTAAATTCATCACTTGTCACATCCCCCCATGATTTGGGGAGGATAAGACAAGTATTGCCTTTTGTCCTTCCCTCCACATGGTTGTCACTTCACCTCCACCTCATCATTCCTCATCTCCCTAGGATGAAAAATGTCATCCTCTCATGAACCCTTAGATTCAATTCCTAAATTGAATCTTGGCCATCCATTTCCTTTCCCATCCTAATGAATATCAAATGACTTAGTCATTTTCACATTCAACAATTCATACATTCAAGCTTTGAGAACATACGCTTGTATTCAAACTCCATTGTTGCAACCATTTTCCCTCACATTTTGCATCCAAACCCATCATCTTTCACCTCCATTACATCTGAAATCATGTTCATTTAGGTGTTATTCTATCAAAATGATCAAAGGAGAACAAAAATCAAGTGAAGTAAGGGTTAACAAAGTTATCAAGCTTGACAAGGTAGACTTGATTGTTATTTCACATTTTCTAGTTAAGTTTCATCTCTTACCCAATCTTGAATGTTTGTTTTTGTTTCTTCTCATTTGCATTAGTTTTATTTACATTCTAGAATAGAAAAATTCACCTACACATATTTTTGGCACACCCAATGGGACCCATGTCATGGGTCCTTAACATTTTTTGTTGTTCAAATTTTGGAGGTTTGGACACTTTTTGGATATAGAGGCCAATCTACTACACAGGCGGAAGTGCTAGCTACATAGGTGTGTCTACCTCCTACAGTGAACACATTTCATCATTGGTTCACTAGCTGCACAAAGGTGAACAAATGGGTGAATAGGAAAACTTTCAAAGGCACAAAGGTGAACCCATGAAGATGTCAATTGAAGCTTCTACAAAGGTGATCCTATGGTTTACAAAGGAACACCTATGCCTTGAAATCTAACCATCCTCCTCAAGCAAACACGTGATTATTAGAGTCGAATCCGCTCCTAGCTACATAGGTGAATACATGATATATAGGGGCAGATGTGTGATAGCTATAGAGGTGATTCTACACTACAAATAGGTGAACCTAAGGTAAATTCAAAGTGCTAGTTTTTATCCAGAATATTTAGTTGGCTTTTGGATTTCGTACTAATCCGCTCACTCATTTTTCTGTGCTTGTGCTAGTATTTTTAACCTTTGTAGCATTTTCATTAGTTGAAGACTAGTCATTTAAAACTACTAATGCATTTTCTTGCAGGATGATTGGTCAAAGACAAGTGTAAGTATTTTTTCGTACTAATCTAGGAACACTTCAATTTCTAAAGGGGAGTCAATTAACTTGCTTATTGTGTTTGGAGTTAGTTGTTGAATATTTCCCCCCCCTTGCATCATACAGTGAGCTTGGGGATTCAAAATCACAACTGAATCAAGTCCACTTGTATCTACCTAGGAGGTGTTAGTTTCCACGTATGCTCTCCCCCTGCACTATGTGTGAGCTTGAGGATTAGAAATGCCTAACACTTCCTTCCCTTTAGGAGGCCTACTTGAGATTTCATCACCCAAGGGATGACCTCAACCATGTGAATCAACAGGCTATACAAAGGGGGGAGAATGAAATTTATACCCCAATCTAGTCACATTGTGTTTAGCGAAGCATTGATACTTGGGTGATTCCAAGTTAGGCGAACGAAAGGTTGGTCCAATCTTTCTAATAAAAAATTCTTGACCCATGCTTATGATGGGAGTGATCCTACAATAGTGGTTTACAATTTTTGGCCAAACTTGACATTGAACTAATTTTTTTGACTAAATCTTCACTTTCAGGCACCTATAACTACTAAACCATGAGAAATTTGAATATGGTGCAAACTAGTGATTTGTGACATTTTTTCTGTAGATTCTAAATATATATTTTTAAATTTTTGGAATGAAAATGCATTTATTTTTCCATCTCCTTCGAAAACTATTTTTTAACAGTAAACACCATTTTTAAAGAGTGACATGTACTTGCTAACACATAAATTTTTTTCAATGAAAGATAAAATTCTATTTTTTTGAATTTAGATTTCTAACTCTGATATCTGGTGCATGCAATTGGTTTCATAGTGTTTTATTCAATTTTTTTTCTTAATTAAGTTTTGAAGTAAAACAAATTACAATTTAGACATACGTTTATTTGTGAACACAAATTTTTTTGTATGTATCGAAATTCAATTTGTTTTGTTGTTCGATCAAGGATATCAATATCAAGTGCATTGTTATTTTTTAGAATTTTCTTTTGATAATCTTCTATTTTTCTACATGTGTAGAATAAAGAGCTTGATTTTTGGTGAAAAAACTACATTCATAAGAAATAAAAAATAAATATAATAATAAAATTAAATATAATTAAAATTATACTTTTTGGGAAGCTTATAATAAGGACTACATACTTAATTTTTTTCTTTTTTCAAATGAATTCATTTGATCCCCCAAAAGGTAAATCAAAAGTGTTTTTTTATCAACATTTTGATAGGTGTAAAGGAGACTTCGTTATAGGTATGGTTTAAAATTAGTGGGGTTCTATCTAAGGGGTTTTGACCTAAGGTGTTTAGATCAAACTCTCTTCACTTGAAATCCTTTAAATGAAACTTTTCAAGGCGTAAGTCATTATATTTTCCAAAAATATGTGATTTTAGCAAAAATCAAGATGTCCCAAAAAGTGTAAACCACTATTGTGGGATCTCCCATGGGATGGTGTTCACGGACAGGCCTCATGCACCCTCCTAGTGTTTAGAGGACTCCTAATATTTCTTATATAGCCTAGTTTAAGACCCATGTTTTAGCTATTACTTGGTGTAGTGCAGGGGATGAAGATCGTACCCTAAAGCTACTCACCACATACTCCCTTAGGTTGAGATAAAAATATTCAAGTGAACTTCAATAGTTCTTGAGGAGAGAGAGAAGGTGTGATCGTGGCATCTATTGATGAACTTGTGTCACTGGATCTCTACCTATTTTCCTTTGTAAGAAAGGGTGCTCCACCCGAGTATCATAGAGCATTAACCCCTTGAGGTGGTGAGCCTACATCAAGTTTGTAAACCCTCTTGACTAATTTTAGGGCTATGCAATTTGGAATTTCTTCTTGTGTTGGACCAATGTTGTTCATGTCTTGAGTGTGCCTTTTCCTTTTCCTTTTTATGTTTATTTTTGGTTTGTTCTTTACCATCAAGTCACCCCCATTCTTCAAAGGATTATCTACTTCCTACAGGGGAAAATATACTCTATTGATAGTCAAACCCACCCTTGTAGGGGCAATTGCATATCAACACTCAGTCTGGTTAGTTTGGTTAGTCTAGCTTGATAGGTGTATTTGCTTATCTTAGAGGTGATCCCACTCTCTTGATGGGAAATTGCATCTTTCTCCTTGTCAATTCTCCTTGATAGGCATATATTCTTTTCTTAAAGGTGATCCCACTCTTTTGATGGGCAATTGCATTTTTATCCCAATCGAGTCTCCCCAATAGGTGTATCCACTTGTGTTAGAGGCGATCCCACTCTCTTGATGGGTGATTACATCTTTCTCCTAGTTGAGTCTCCTCGATAGGTATATCTACTTGTATTAGAGGTGATCACACTCTCTTGATGGGTGATTGTGTCTTTCTCCTAATCAAGTTTTCTTGATAGGAATATCTCCTTGTCTTAGAGGTGATCTTACTCTCTTGATGGGTTATTGTGTCTTTCTCCTAGTTGAGTCTCCTCGGATAGAACACAATTCTACCCTTCTTAGATCTGTAATTTAATTTTTGGTTCTACTTATTTTGAGTTTAATATTGGTGTTTCAAGTT
>VDFB02063687.1:0-11089 GCA_007258455.2 Sequoia sempervirens | reverse complement strand
TTTAGCATTTGATATTTTTGCCACCCAGGCTATGATTTATTATTGGCATACCAGTTTATTTCGCCAATGAATTTTTTATTGGTTTGAGATTATGTTTAATTTTCCAATTGTTTCTTCCTTCATTTGAAAAATGGTTTAATTCACCAATGAAAATATTTTTTTCAGTTTGAAAACATTTTTGAATTGCGAAAAAAAAAATTATTTGTTTGAGCACAACTTTAATTCGCTAATAGAAATATCTTGTTGGTTTGAAAACATGTTTAATTCACCAATCAAAATATTTTATTGGTTTGAAAATAGGTTTTAATCACCATTGAAAATATTTTATTGGTTTAAAAAAATTGCAATTCACCAAGATTTTCCACAAACTTCTAGCGATTACAAAAGACTCACCAATTGAGATTTTTTTTCCTGAAAAACAAAAAAAATTGCCAATAAAATTAATATTTTTATTGGGAAGTATATAATATTTACCAAGATTTTACACCTTCACCAGGGGGTCTTATAGTTATCCCTGGAATTGACCTATCATTCAATCGTAATTTGCCATCTATCCATCCACGTCACTGAACTCCAACATCACCTTGCTAATGGGTCCCATCAAAGTCTTTTGCCATGACTCCATTCTATTTTATTGCAATTCTGTAGGATACCACTCCATCGTGGTCCATCCAAATGATCCTTGTGGTTCCCATGGGTTACTGCTATACCACAGACTTCATCACTGAACCAACATGGGGTCGTGGTTTCCAACCCGCCATACTACAACGTCCTTCAAAGTCTATCATGGGCTTGTGGTTTCGTACCGCCTACGTATCATCCCTTAAGCCATTGGATCTTCGCCTTCGAATCCACACCATCTCCTGCCATATCGTCGACAAAGGATATTGGCCCACAAATTCCTACCAGGCTGCTAGGATATCACCACTTGTCGCTAGTGATGTTGTTTTTCACCTTTATCATCACTCTGTCGAGTCCCATCTAATCAGCATATCAAGGGGACTCACTTTGATTTTCTACCGAAATGTGTCTATTCCTCCGATGAAATGCTTTATCAGAATTTCAAGGGGACTCACTTTATTGTCCTATCGAAATGATAGGTCTCTCTCCAATGTGAGCATACCTAGCTTTGCAAACACTGCCACCTTGTCAGAGTATCGAAGGGACTCCTTACTTCGTCTTGCTGAAAACCACCTATTAGCCTAATGAAGAACTCTTGCAACCATCCACCACTATATCCCTCATCGTTGCTATGTCGAAGGGACATGAAATAAGGTCCCTCCGAGATTGCCATGTCATGCCGATGATCCTATTCGCTGAACGTCGTTAATACTGAATGTCGATGTCCACCTGTAAAGGCCTGAACTCCTGTAGAATGCCATAGTGAAGTTGATTCAACCCTTATTTGACATGAAAACAACATGGATTAATGTAAGATTACTCTGTGCCCTGGATGCTCCTGCATCAAATACATATTTCAATTATCAATTCCAACTCTTTTATCTAAATAATTATTTACTTAATTAAATTCGTTCCTTTACAATTACATAGACAATATTATAAAGTAGATATACTTTCTTATATACATAATTTAAAAGACACATAAATCATTAAGATACAAAGTTTTCTAAAATAATTTAAAAATAATATATTGTATCTATTTTTTCATATGTATAATTATGGGTGAATATTTATAAGACAAGTTAGAATATTATGTTGTGATAGTGAATTTGTATTTAATTTTAAATTTATTTTGATAGTATATAGGTATATATAGGTACGTTTCTATTATTTATTATCTATATTATTGTCTCTCTTTATATATGTACACTCATACACCTATTATTTATTATGTATATTATTATATCTATGTTCAAATAGTTGTTCCCTACATCCGTATTCACATTTTTTCTTATCTTCTATCAATCTTACAACATGCATGATTTATCTCATACTTAAAAAGTAGACCCAAAATTCTTAAATTCAAATTTTAATATTTTGTCAAGTCATGTTTATTTCACTAGTCATTACATGTTGAGTTGGTACATGATTACATGATTAGTTGCTACATATAGTTATTAAATGCATTCAATGAACATTAATTCATAAATAATTCATATTTCAAAATTTGATGTATTAAGAAGAAAAACATTCTAAGAACCCTTTTCTTTGTAGCACTAAAATGAACTTAATTTTAAATCAAATCATTCATTAGTATTTATAAGTTTAAAGAGTGTTTTCTTTGATTATTCCCATGAATATAAAGTTAATCCAATCAAGGAGACCAAACTAGGAGAACTTGGCCCTTATGATCCAATGATTTTTACCTAGACATTTTCAATATTACAATCATTACACTAGAGTAGACATCAGAGACAAGGAGAAATCATGTCATAGAAGTACTTAGTCAACTAATTCACATTCATGCATCATAGGCTAGATTTACATTTAAGGTTAAATCACAACATTCAAGATTGTTTTGAGTGGTGCACAAGACTAGTCAACTAATTCACATTCATGCATCCTAGGCTAGATTTACATTTAAAGTTAAATTCACAACATTCAAGATTCATTTGAGTGGTCCACATGATTGATCCACCAAATTTTAAGAACAACTTAATTCAAATGTCATTGTTAAACTTCAAATATATCTTATAAATTACACTTTTAAATTACTAATTAAAGCAGTTCATACATCTATCTTGTAAAAAAAGGTGTTGTACATCTTGCACAAAAAATAATTTTAATTATATAAATTAAATATTTATTTGTGGTGCATCTTTAGGAGATATGTTTAGTCGCATAAAACATTTACTTGGGCCCACTTGTAAATTTGTTTGTAGCTTTGGTTAGATATTTTATGTATGTTGGAAAAATATTTAATATTGGAAAAAACTTAGTACTAAAAGACAAATGTTGGGCAATAGTTTTGTGCACTCATGGTTTTGAGTCATAGGGTTTTACCTTTATGGCTTGGTTGTTTTGTGTGAGATTGAATATATAAAAGTAAAGTGTTTGTGGTTGGTTATGTTGATTGAGCTCTCTTGTTGAGTGTGTATGTGAAGCATGGCATGAGATGTGTGGTTACATGCTCAGACACATGGAGGATGCATTGGAGGAGCTTGACATTTTAGAAGTATGCATTGTGGACTCTGTAAGTGTGTTGTAATGTCTCATTGTTGAATAATGCATTAAGTGTGGATGCTTTTGGAGGGTGGGGTTTTTTCCCTTGAGGTTTTTTCAAGGGTATATCTTGTGTAATCTTGTAATGTCTTTGATTTTTGCATTATAGTTATCCTGTAAACTTGTATACATTTTTGTTCTCATAAATTATATAAGAAATGGTTTATTCAACCCAATATTTTTTTTAAACATATCTATCAACCACTACAATTCGCTAATTGCATTTATTTTTCTTGTTAATCAAATTCTAAAATTTTATTACATAATATATTGCTTTAGTTAGTGATAACAGATTTCCACAATCCATGAAGATTATTGCTAAAAGTTTGTGGATTAGATTGTGTTAGAATTTTTTGCATCAACATTTTGAATCACACTTCTTGATTCATTAATGATTATTTTATTCTTTATGCTCTCTACTATCCTCATGGTCAATCACAGAATGTGATTCAAAATGTTGATGCAAAAAATTATAACAATCCAAAAACTTTTAACAATAATATTGCTTTAGATTAAATGATTCTCTTATTCATAAAATCTAATTTTATTAAAAACAAACCCATATGCACAAAGCATATTAATACAAATTAGAATATCCTAGAATAAAACATAATGATACAAATTACAATACCTTAAGGTCCCTAATAAAATCCCCTAAAAAAAAAATATTCCTGTTGCCTGTCCCTAGAATGGGCAAAAAAGCCCATGGTTTTAAATTGGTTAAAGCCTTCCATAACCAAAATATAGCAATAGCTTTCAAGTCCTCCTTAAAATGCCGGAACGTTCGGTTGTCCGAAGCCGCTGGATTGCATCCATGGCGTAACGTGGCGCAGCAGGTTTGACCCACGGCGAGAGGATTTACCGGAATCGGTATTGACGTCAGTCGGTATTGATTCTGAATTGACTTTCATCAGATTGGAGTGTCTCTATCTGTCCTTACAAAATTTGATCCCTTAAAATATCTGGTTCTAAAAGAACCCAGATGGCATCATCACTGATAAGAAGACATCTTTCATGCAGGTGGTTGGTATTGGCTTTAGCACAAGGATAAACAAGCTACCCACTTGTCCATTCTTGCTCCACAATTAATCTGATCAGTCAAACTTCTTTGGGCTTACAGGATGTATGAACTACACGTGTTGGCTTCCCAAAGACAAAAAGGGGTCCAGTGCTCATGAGATGACAAGACCTACATGATAAGGTACAATATAAATTGTACCATACTTTGGATGTTTTATTGTCCTTGCAATCTTCACAGTCTTGCCTTGGAGAGAGACTTCTGCCCCCTTCCACTTTAGCCAGTTTCAAGTAAATTAAAATGCCTCTTACACACGCAGAATAACCCACATTTTATCTCTAACAGCTGCAGTATACAGTTGTAATGGAATGAAATCACTTTCACATAAATCTACGCTTATTAAGTAATGCTAACAACGATTATAAATTAACTTTGACAGGTGTAGACATTAATGATCTTAGTTTGAAGGATATTTTAGGCTCTATGGTCTAAGTTTTTTTAGTTGGTTTTGATTTGATGTGTGAAAATGAAGTTACAAAAATGTCTATGTTGAGATCTATTTATTTTCATCTTCTTTGTGCCTAAATTTGTAAAAGTGGTATTTACAAATACATTATGGGAGATTGTCACAATGGTAGGGTCAAGTTCTTTTAGATTATTTCTCAAGATGAAGTAAGAGTAATTACTTAAGTAAATGGTCGTAGACACCATTGAAAGACATCTAAATGACTTATATGATTTTGATGCAATGTGTTTTTTATGCTCCAAATTTAAATGTTCTTAGAATGATTGTTTCTTGTTCTTGCATATGCTTTTTTCTGTCTTTATATGAAATTAAATGCACATTGAATTTCTTTGCATACTAAGACAAACAATTTGTAGAAATGTGTGTTTAGTCGAATCACAAGGACTAGTCAAAAGTGCCAAGAAATGTAGTTTTTTTTTAATTTTTTAATTTTAGTTTTTCAAAAGAGGGTGAAAAAAAATTATTCAAAAGAAACCTAGCCAATACAACAAGAAAACCAAACAACTGCAGTCATCAAAAAATACACCATAGCTGGATTCCGAATAGACTGAAAGCAAAGGTGGTCTAGGAGACAACCCAATCTACAAGGATCACCACCAAAAAAGAAGTCATCCAAACCTAACAAGAGGCTAAAAAATTTGATCCTCATGAAGAAACTGAAGCAGGGTGTGGCTTTTATCTTGATCTAACTATCACCATTACATGACATTCCATGCCCCCTTCCTTTAGAACCCCATTTAGCTAGCTATTCCGCCACTTTGTTCCATTCCCTAGGGATATGGACAAATGAAATGGTGTCAAATTTTGAAGCAATATGGAGAATTTTCTTCGCTATCAAAGCCAAACTCCATGAAGAATCTTAAAAATCTATCTTGTTAAGCAGAGAGACCAAAATCATGGAATTTGTTTCATAGATCACCTTCGTCCAACCCAACTCACAGGCTTTCTCCAAAGCCTTAAGAATAGCCCTAGCCTCCATCTGATTATTAGAGTGCACTCCCATATAACTAGAGAAGAAAAATTGAATAAATCCCCTACTATCTCATCCAACTCCTCCAATCCCAACATCACCTGGGTTTCCCCAAGTAGATCCATCAGTATTAATTTTGAAGAAGCCTTCAAGAGGAGGACTCCACTTGCCCAACTAATCCACCTTCTTGGAAGGTTTTTGTCTATTTCCCTGATGCACCTAAGAGTCTAGGGGGAAAGAAAGCTCAAGGGAAGTAGAAATATGCATTTATGATGAAGACATAGATTCCCCCAAGTCAAATTTAGATTCAATAGTTTCTTTAAGGATGCTCTTCACCTTATACTAGACCTAAAGAGCCACCCATTGACACTCTTGGAAGATACGTCGATTTCTCTCTAACTAGATCTGTTAAATAATGATGGAAGGGACCAACTCCCAAGCTACCACTAAAAAGGGAGTAGAAGCTAGAGGAGGGCCTGAGTTCTCCCAAAAGTCATGCAAAGATGAAGCTTGCATAAACAATCTCCTCTAGATCTTCCACTAGAGTCTCCATATTTCCAAGGAAAAGATGCATTGAAAAATAGATGATTAGTACTTTCTTCACTGCACCCACATAGAAAACAAAGAGATGGCACACAAAAACCTCTTTTCCTAATATTATCCCAGGTGAGGCATTTTTTGTGACTCAAAAACCATAGGAACATATTACACTTAGGCCACCCAAACTTATTCCAAATATGCTTCCACCTAGGATACACTCTCAGGTTACCATGATAAGACTCCAAAACAACATACCCCTAAGCTACTAAGTAGATGCCTTTAAAATCATGGCCCAAAGCAAGAAAATCACTATCTTTTAATGAACAACAAGGTTGCTCTACAAGAATAGAGGATAGAGTATTTCATTCTTCTTAAGAGCCACTAACATGCCAATTTTCAAGATTTTTCCATTGATAAATAGAAGAGCTTCCCAAAGAAGAAGAAAATTTAAACCTATCAACATTGGACCAAGCAACAATCACAAAAAAATCACTTAAAGGTCAGAGTTGGGGAAAAGAATAAATAATAGTAGGATGACCATCCCAAGAGTCAATCCAGAAGAGAGCTCTCTCACCTTTCTGAATAATCTGGGAGAAGCCATCCTTAATAAGAGAAGATCCCCTTTTAATAGTTCTTTGAATCATAGATCCCTTACCATTCAATTCCATTCATGGAATGTCCTCAGTAGCAACTCCTCATAAATATTTATAATTGAAAACCCGAGCTCAAGGCTGCTTCGAAAATTTGCACCACCTCTAATATAGTTTTGTAGTCAAAACATGACTATTCAACTCCAATTGCCAAAGACCAAGGCCCTCATTCTCTTTTGGTTTGCAAACTTGATCCCAACTCACCAAGCTCCATTTCTGATTGTCAAGTTTGTCTTCCCACAAAAATTATTTGGCAAGGGAATCAAGATCCTTGAGGAAGCTCTTAGGGGTAGAAAGCACCATGAACCTATACGAAGGGAGATCTTGCAAGATAAAGGACAAAATATTCAACCTACCAACAAAGGATAACCACCTGAAGGTCCAGTGGTTAACCTTTGGCTGAAATCTATCTGAGGTTTGCTATCAATCACTCTTCTTCAAGGTACCAACACATAGGGGGATCCCCAAATAGTATATGGGGAGTTTTCCAATTTGAAAGTGAAGAATATTGGCAATTCGTTTTTGAATCACTACAAAAGTATTAAAGAAGAGAATATTAGACTTGCCTCATTCCTATGTTGATCAGATGCAACCAGGTATATATATCAAGAGCTTTCTTGAATTTGGTTGCCTCTTCAATTCTAACTAAACCTATGAGAGCAATATCATCTATAAATTGGAAATGAAACTGAGCATCTAAACTGTGTGCCCAACTCCACCCACATAAATGAGGCACATTTCTTTATGCTACTTCAATGGCCCCCCAAGGCCCTCATCCATTAAGATGAACAAGTAAGGGGATAATGGACCTCCTTACTTGAGTCCCTAAGAAGTTTAAAAGGTAGATGAGGGGGAATCAATAATAGGAACTGAGAAAGAGGAAGAGGGCACACAACTCATGACCCAAGAGACCCACTTTGAATGGAAACCAAAAGCCAATAACAAATGTTGGAGGAAGGACCACCCCGATCCTATCATGTTTTAGACATATCCAATTTAATGAACACGATCTTTTCGGAAGTAGACATGGAGTGGATAACTTCGATTGCTACAACTATTCCATCAACAATCTGCCTCCCTTTAACAAAAAATCCTTACTCTAGGGAAATCAGGGGAGTTAAACAACTCTTCAATCTTTCAACAATTAGCTTGGTTACAATCTTAAAGGTCACATTACACAATGCAATAGGCTAAAAATAATCTAAGGAATCAACATCCTCTTTTATAGGAATTAAAGAAAGAAAGGTGGAATTAATGGCCTTGAGCATTTGCTTGTAAGTTTTAGATTCCCAAACCACCTCCAACAAGTCAAATTTGATAGTATCCCAAAACTCTTGAAAAAATCTATGGGAAAACCATTAGGACTAGGGGCCTTACCTTTATTAATCTAAAACATAATATTTTCAAGCTCCTCCAAAGAGACAAGTGCCAGAAGGGAGATATTCATCTCATCTAAGACCATTGAAGGGATGCAACCTAAAACATGATTCTCCTCATTCAAAGCATGTGTACCATTCTTTGTGAAAAGAGAAGAATAAAACTTGACCACCTCCTCCATAATATCTTGGTATGAATTCAACTGTTTCCCCTAAGTTGATATGAGAGAAATGATAATATTCTCATTCCTATGCCCCTTTACTAAGTTATGAAAAAAGAAGTATTCTTATCCCATTCTTGAAGGAAATTAGTATGAGATTTCTGCTTCCAAAAAATATCCTTTCATAGCTCCCATTCAACAAGTTCCTTGGAGTATTTGTTTCTTCCTGAAGCAAATCCACTACCATCCCCTCTTCCCTAATTTTGAATGTGATACTGTCTAGATGATCTTGCACTTTTTTCCTCATATGAAAGAGGTTACCAAAAGACATTTTTTTCTATTTATTTATCTTGTATTTCACATATTGAAGTCTCTTAAGAAAGGAGAGCATTGTAGTGCCAAAAGGAGGCCTCCCTTCAAACCACTACTGCTCCACAAGATGGTGCAAAGTATGGTCACAAAGCCACATAAGTTGGAATTTAAAAGGAGGTTGTTTAGGCATAGAGAACAAAGAGGAAGAGAGATTTGTTAGTCAATGATATGAACCTTTCCACCCTGGAATTTCTGAAGAGGATGTCTAGCTATTACCAATCTAGATATTAGAAACAAGAAACCTATGAAGTATCTTAGAAATAAATCCCTCCCCACACCTTTGATTGTGCCAAGTGAAAGTTCCATGAATGGGTTTTACATCAACCAAATTAAGAAACAAGATGTTATCACACATCAAAGAACAAGAAGGCCTCAAACAACTAACTCCTCCCAAATTTTCCCCCAAATTGTAAATAGAATTAAAGACTCCCGCTAAAATTGAAGGACAAGAAGGAGAAAAGGAACAAATAGATCTAATATGAAACCAAAGCAGAGTCTTACTTGAAAAATAATTAGGCACATTTAAATATTGGTAAAAATAATAGCCGCACCCAAATCAAAATATGATGCCAAGAGAGAAAGAGAATTCCTACTAGCCATCCACTAGAGATGCATGATCTTGTATGGGTCCCAAAGACGGGCAACACCTCCAGCTGAACCTTGGGAACCCACACACTAGCATAAACCCCTATTCCAAAGTTTGGACAAAATCCTCATCATATATTCAATAGGAAATTTAGTTTCTTGAATGAATAAAATATCAAGTTTATGATCACAAACTAAATCTTGGGCAGTCTTTTGTCTAGGGACATACTCAAATCCCTAACATTTCAAGAGTTCACAATCATTTATGAGAGGAGGAAAAGTGAGTGTCCAATGTCTTCATCTTCCAACAAAGACTCTCCCATAATCTTCATCTTCTCCAAGTCCTTTTTCCGCACCAGCTTAGCCATTTTATCAATAGGGTTAGTGCAGGATCATGGGGTCCAAACTAGTTCCTTAAGTGGCAATGAAAATTCTAAAAAAATAGAGTTAGGTAACTTGACATAAAAATTTGAATAGGTTATTAACATAATTACAAGATATGTAAGAACATAATTTGTAGCAAATTAAATGTAGTTTCTAAGATATTAGTCATTTTTTGGAAAAAGTAAATCTATTTGATGAGAATTTAAAATTTCAATGCAGTAGTACTAAATTTTCAAGAAAAAAAAATAGGTATGTCTGACCAACCTAAGTACAAGCAAAAAATAATTATTATTTTGAAACTTTCAATATAAGTAGAGAACACATGCTTGGATGTGCTACATTTTCATTTTGTAATTTTTTTGCAAGTAAATAATTAGTTATGAATTTTTTATTAGAAATTTTTAAAAATATTAAAGTTTTTTTGTCTAACCACCATAACTCGGTCAAAAATTTATAAAATTCCTTTTTTTATATCTGAAAGTATAGAAGGCATAAAATTTATTGCATCTTTCAAATTAAAAAAAATTAAATCGTTTGAGAATTATAGATGTTCTTCAATCAACCTATCAATCGTGACTTTAGTGATAATGCATATGTAAAAACAATAATAATATTCATTAAATTCAAAATAAGCAAGTATTATCTTATATTATGTAAAGCTGACAATTTTCTCAATAAACCTTTTCGTTTCATCAAATTTGGATAAAAAAGTTGTCATCCACAAGAGCAAACTCTAGAAAATTAGGGAAATTTTCTAAACATGTTTTTGCAGTTGAATTTCAAGGTATGACACCCCCAAGCCAAATCCCAAGGAAACCTTGAGGGAAATCCTAAGGCTATAGATTTTTTTAGATAAAAAACATATCCATTTGAAACAAATATTTATTTAATTTACGGATATTCGTTCTTATGGGCATATAACGAATATTTGTTACATTCAATATTTTTAAAATATTTTGTATTACTAATATATTTATTATATATTATATATTATATAATTTATAATACATATTATATATATTATATATATAGTATATATTATATATTATATATTATATAATATGTGGGTAAGTGCACCAAGATGGTTCCCAAAAAGGGGGCTTAAGTGGCCACTTTTTTTCTAAAATCAGGAAATACTGACCTTGGACGTGAAATTGAGGATAGGTACACTCAAAATTTTGAGATGGAACAAAAGCAAGGGTCAAAGTGCTTCAAGTCTAATTTCTAAACTACTAATTTATTTTGAAATGGTTGAGATTAAGGGGTTCAAGAGGGACGTAATAATAAATTGGTGTTGTTTTTTGTCAAAACATAACATAGCAAC
>VDFB02063686.1:0-13614 GCA_007258455.2 Sequoia sempervirens | reverse complement strand
TTCAATGCAACTCATCCTTGTTGGACAAAATCAACACTGTATGTAAGTATGATACTTTCTCATTGTCAATAGACAACTTTGGTTATTTAATTGTAGAAAGTATTCACTATTTTCAAGCTCACATTGTATATATTAGTTTTACCCGTATACTCACTCTTTATCCTTCCTTTGTTATTTCCCTTGGTTCTTCACTAACATACCTTTGTTTTCTCTTTGTAGGAACTACATTTAAGCATGCAAAGGGATTTGAAAACCAAGTTACATTTTTTCTTTCAAGTTCTCACACCAAAAATAACTCAACAATATCAGATATTATATATGGAAACAACAGAGTTTTCCCAAGATTCCTATTATACAATGTATACCGAAACTCCACAACATCTCTCATGGACATTTCATACTTCTCTTGCTTTGGGGTTTGGCTAGAGTCCATGCGGCTCCATGATACCAATATGGCAGGGTGAAAAATGAGCACGATTTTTTTGGTTTCCCATTTCACATGATTCATTTGTTGTTACATACATCTATGTATATGCACAAATTATTGTATACATTCACTACTATGTTTTCATACTTTCTCATTCTCAATAAACAGCCTTGGTTAATTAATTGCATAAATTATTCACTATTTTTAGGCTCACATTGTATATATTAATTTTACCCATATACTTGCTTTTTAACCTTCCTTTTTTTTTCCCTTGGTTGTCCATTAACATACCTTTGTGTTTTGTTTGCAAGAACTAGGTTTAAGCATGGAAAGGGATTTGAAAACCAAGTTACGTTTATGCTTTTAAGTTGTCACACCAAAGACAAGACAACAATATCAAATATTATATATGCAAACAACAAAGTTTCCCAAGATTCCTACTGTACGATGTATGATGAAACTCCACAGCATCTCTCTAGGACGTTTCACACTTCTCTTGCTTGGGGGTTTGGCTAGAGTCCATGCGGCTCCATGATGCCAATATGGTAGGGTGGAAAATAAGCATAGGTTTTCTAGTTTCCCATTTCACATCATTCATTTTTTTGTTGCATACATATATATGTATATGCACAAATTCTTGTATAGATTTACTATTATGTTTTCCATATTGCCTCAAAACAAGGACTTCCTTCTAATTCAATTAAAATAATAATGTATGTTGAATTACCATGGTATCTCCCATGCATGTTTCATTCTTCTCTTGCTTGGGGCTCTCGATATAGGTCATGCAGCCTCATTATGCCATTATGGTAGGAATAAAAACAAGCATGGGTTTTGTAGCTCTACATTTAACGCCATACATTTGTTCTTACATATATATATGTCTAGAAAAATTGTTGTATACATTTGGTGACATCTTTCTAATGTTCCCTGCAAACAATTTCTACCTTCTAATTTAATTAAAATACCTTGAAAAAGTATGCATGTCATTTGAATCCTAAAATTACGGAGATCATACTACTTATAACATCTTCACTTTTTGCAAAACCCACTTATGATGACCATTATAACTAAACTAATGGAATCACTTTTCCAAAAGACATAACTATACTAATTGAATCACTTTTTCAAAATCATACTTGTTAATTTGATCTTAGGAAGATAACACATAATGTACAATTTGGTAGCCACTTTGTAACTGGTAAATCTTATTCTAGAACACAAGAAACATTTTCCCATTTTAATGAATCAAAAAATTGATTTACCTATAGAAAAACATCAAATATACACTCTATTAACACAAAATATATAATACCTTAAATTTTGGACAAAAGTTATTATTATTAAGAAAACTAATACTTTAAAAATTTCAATTGTATTCAATTGAGAAAATGTGATTTATAAAGAAAAATCTTATTTAAAAATCATTTTCCTAATATTACTTATTAAAATCATTGATAATTAATTAATTGACATTGCAATTAATGGATACATTGTAAAAAATCAAAATGACCTACGGTTCTATTTTACATTTTTGCAATTAGCTTCCAACTAAAAATAACTGATATGGAATCACAAAAAACAATCTCCTGATATACGCAAATGCTTTTTAATCTTTGGTGCATTGCTTCTCACATAACAATAAAGAAGTGCACTATAACATAGGGTTTACAATGGTGTATAATGCTTGAAATAAATGTAGAGATGTAAAAAAAATTATACATAAGCCATATTCATATTATCCATCCAATTATGCCTTCCAAATATCTTTGTTTATTATAATGTACTCTATGGATTTTAATCTTGATTAACTCCTACGTCAAAATATTCATGTTTTATACTCTTTGATTGCATTCAAATTAGTTTAATTGTTCTGGACTGATTTGAATTTGACCTCATGTATCAAATGAATTTCTTTTGTCTAATGTTCACTAGAATAAGTTACATTTCAGCCCATTCCACTTGAAATGAGTTTCAATTGCATGTCTGTAATTGGACGAATTTCATGCATTTTGGTTTTCCTTGAAAAAGGAATGGATCCATTCACTTAGAACTCTTTTTTTCTAGATGGGTTGTATTGAAATTAGTGCCATACCCTTCAACTGAGTTTCATCTTGTATTCAATGCAAAAAATGTGATTTATTATGAAAAAATTTATTCAAAAATGATTCTCCTACTATTACTTATTAAAATCATTGATAATTAATTAATTGAGATTGGAAGTAATGGATACATTATAAATAATGAATTTTACATTCCTGCAATCAACCTCCAGCTACAAATTATTGATTTCAAAATGTAGAAAATCAATCTCCTAATATACACAAATGCTTTTTAATCTCTACTACTTTGCTCATCACTTAACAATAAAGAAGTGCACTATAAGATGGGGTTTACATAGCTTTGCTTTCCTTTCAAATTCACTTTGCTATGCCAAAAACAAGCTTTCTTCTTTGCCCCATTGACCTACCTTTTGAGTGGGCCCCTATTAGCTGACTGCTAGTTATTATGAACGATAATTGTAACTAAAATTTAGTATAGATGACAATTTTCTATTTTCTAATTATGTTGTAGCTTTTTTCCATATAATGAAGTCACAGCTGCATGTGAGTGACAAGACAGAACAAATTTAAACTTTGAAAAAACGAAAACTAAATTACAATTCTTTTATGCTTTCCTCGAGTTTCACCGTCGGTAAGCCCACTTGCGTTATATAACATCAGTTATATAATATTTTATTTCTCTGAGCTCCTGTCCAGTCCCTACCAATGTGCCTATTGTAAATTTGGGAGCAATAGGAAGTAGCTATAAGTTATAACTACACATATCGTAGCCATACTATCTTAGGGTCACGTACCAACATGAACTAGACTACAGCTGTACTCTGTAGAACTGAAAAACTCTGCAGATTTTTTAGTGGTGTATTCTGGTTTGATTGAAAGCAGGGCATCCCTTAGCTGTGTTACAATCTCACTTATCGTTGGTCTTTTGGACGCCTCACTCTGAATGCATTTCGTTGACAGAAACACCACATCATAAAAGGACTTCAAATCATTTTCGGATAGTCGCAGCCTTTTATCTAAGATGTCTGTCAATTGACGACCAGATTCTTTATTCGCCTTCACATAAAGCATGACCTGTTCGATAAAAATGATTGCACGTTTAATTTGATGTAGTCTATCAATGTATAAAAGTTGCAGGCAATGAAACCAGAAAAAGTATATGAAGTCTAACCCATTTGACAAGGCTGAGTTCTTCTTCAGATCGCTCCAAGGCTATCGGTTTTCTGCCGCATATGAGTTCCAATAACACAACTCCAAAGCTGTACACGTCACTTCTCTCCGTTAACTTGCTCGTATGGAAATACCTTTTTATTAATGAAAACAACGATGAGTTTCAGGGAAATGGAGGATTATACTTGTGAGTTTTATAAATATCTCAAACTCAAAGCAAGTAGTCAGTTTGGGACACTAATTTTAAATGAAGACAAATCATAAAATCTGCATCAAGGCCACTCCGAAGCTGTAGAAATAACTTCCTTTAGTTTTGTATGTTAATAAACATCGTTGTAACTGTTGGGTAAATCTACATAGAAACCACAGTACATGTTAAAACTGTAAAAGTATAAGGGAATACAATACTGACTCTGGATCTAAGTATCCAACTGATCCTTTTATGGTGGTGGTCACGTGAGACACACTGTCATCACCAATGATTTTTGAAATGCCAAAATCTGCCACTTTTGCTCGCAGATTGGAGTCCAGCAGAATATTTGAGCTCTTCACATCTCTGTGAATGATTTTTGGTGTGCAGCTTACGTGCAGGTATTCAAGTCCTTCAACAATTTGAACAAATGAAATTATTCTGGAAGTTTTTGTTGTTTGTTGTTAAGCAATATAATAAACGTCCATAGTAAAGTCAAATCGAAATCCATAAATCAGCTTTAAGAAATTTGGTTTAGCTACAGTGCTCATTCATTCCAAACTGTTTGTAGTTACCGATTTATTCTACCCCTTTACTACCTTCTGCTGCATCTAGAGCTACTCGAAGCCTAGCTTCCCAATCCAGTATAGAAGAGGTGGCCAAGGAACCTGCAGAATAAAGTTGAATACGAGTAAATGACTTAGGACAGGTAAGGACTTAATGTTAGTTTTATCTAAATAGTCAGTAATAATTTTATATTTCAAAACCACTAAATTATTAGAAAAGTTAATGTGTAGGAACAACCCTTAATATTATACCCTTTTTAACTACCCGAAAAGGTCATCAGCAGTTGATCAAGTGGGTTACATTCCATTTTCTTTTAATAAAAAATAAATTAACTCACCGTAGAGGTGGTCTTTAAGGGATCCACAGGGCATGTATGCATAAACAAGCATAAGTTGTTTGAAGTCATTGCAGTATCCAAGCAAGGATACTAAGTTCTTGTGATTCAATCGAGACAGCAGATCGATCTGCTTATCCAACAAAGTTCAGCACGTCCACCACATAAAGCATAGCTTGTCGACTGTTTACTTAACTAACTTAAAATCAGGAAACAAGCTTGAAGTAGACAACAGGCTTTGGCATTACCTCATTCAAGAACTCTATTGCTCCTTGTTTTGATGACGACGAGAGAAGCTTTACAGCCACATCTTTACCATCCTCCAATTTACCCAAATAGACGCTTCCAAAACCGCCTTCCCCAATTTTTTGGCTAAAATTCTGTGTAGCTCTCGTCATTTCCTCTATACTAAATGAGCGAGACTTCACAGGGTTTGGTACAATTACAGCCTCATCTTCAATTACCGTACGTAGAATACATATTTCAAATTAGCAAACATACAAATTTACAATATACGTAGATTTATGATTAAAGAAAGCCAAATTTAACTCCTTACTTTGATCAGCGTTCGTATTCTCCATTTGTTTTAGTTCCTTGGAGTTATGTCTTTTACGCCATATTTTAAACAATATCATTACTACTAAGCCACCGACTAGAACGCCGATAGTTGATATAACAGCAGTCCCGACTTTATTACCCTCAGAATGGCACTTATCTTTACCCTTACACAGATGGGGATTCCCGGAATAACTGCAGAAGAATGTTAAAACAGCATTATAAATACTTAAACTGTTTGCACTCTCCCCATGTTTTGAGAAATTGAGTACAAGTCATACCTTTTTGTTGGTTTATATTAGAATTACCTGAGGTTCAATAAACGGTTCTTGAAAAGCTCTTCCGGAACAACTCCGCTGAAGTTATTGTTTTCTAAATTTCTGGGAAGAGTAGAAAAGAGTACGCAGTTTAAATACAAAATAAATTGTCACTTAGATTGCATCAACTGCCTAACTTCTGCAATGAAATGGAACGTACAGTTGTTGTAAGTTACTCAATTTTGAGAGACAGTCTGGGATGATTCCTGTCAAGTAGTTGTTTTCAAGGCGTCTGAAACTTGCAATCAAACTGTTATTAGCCGGAAAGACACATTACAAACTATACATAAGAGCACAAATATTATGGCATTACTGAAGGTCATACGTGACAGAATTCAGCTCACATTATCTTCAATTTGGTCAAGCTACACAAGTCTGGTAGTGTGCCTGATAAATTGTTGTTCTGAAGAGAACTGTTTAAAACACGAGTTAGCATAATAATTGGAAATATGTTTTGTAGCAAAATTTTAACCGATTAAATTTAAATCGGAAGCTCTCACATGCTTCTGAGTTCAGTCATCTGGCTGATCCGTTGTGGTAGAATTCCAGACAGATTCCTTTCCGACAAATCACTATTTGAAAGTAGAACTATTGATTATCAGCTACATAATCTATGGTGGGTTTTCAGCTAGTAAAAAATTGAAGAACCATGAAAAGACTTTATTGCAATTAACTTACATATCCATGATTCTCACGGGAAGGCCTTTACTGCATCTGAGTCCAGTCCATTCAATACCAAAGCAAGGATCCGATATCCAGCCTCTGATACCAAGTGCTCTTTTAATTGATAAGAGCGCACTAACTGCAGCTTAACAACATTCACAGCTCTGTTAGAGGAACTCACGGTTGCAAATTGGAACATAAAAATGAATATGTTAAAATATTACCATCTCCTGCATAAGTTTCTGGTTTGCTCTCCATTATTCTATAATACTCAATAGCGTTAATCAGAGGACCACGACTAGACTTTCCTGGTTGGTCTATGGTCTCAAGAGATATCACTACTTCACTTCCCTGTGTGTAGTTGTACGTGAATGGCAGCTCAATTGAATGATTTTGCAAAGCGTAGTCTATGTAGCCAACTGTTTGTTCATTTACCATAACAAAAAAATTCCTTGCCTCTGAGCTGTTGAGGACCTCGACTTCTGCAAAATATAATACAACTAAAGTTGTGGTATTCTGTTGCGGAAGTATCAAACGCAACCGATTTAGAGTCGTTTTGGAAATTACAGCAGTCTTCATTACAACAGTAGGAGGAAAGCTGGTGATATTATTCTTATTCATAACCGCTCTTTTGGAATGTGCCTTTCGAATAAGAGTACTGTTGTATAGATCAAATATGAAGCTGTCCGAATTCCAAAAGCGGTCGAATCGATCTTGAGGGTACCTGACCATGAATGAATAATTTGAATCTCTAAATGTGATGCATTTTTACTTCATTTGTCTAAGATTTTTATTTTGACAATACACATGGTTAAATTTTTGGACTTATGCTATTGATTAACAATTTTCTATTCTATGGTTACCTTAATTTAATCAATTATTATCTATATTTAAAAAAAAAAACATAAATCCATTTAATGTTTCTTCATTTTTATATACAAATGTGAAACATAATTTTTATAAATATTAGATGGTGAATATGAGAAGATCACTGATCTTACAAAGATTGGTAATCTAATAAGCTTGTTGAAGAAATTATATACCTGATAAGATCAGAGGATTGAGAACCCAGATCATATCTTGATATTGAACTCAACATTATTCCAGGCTTAACCTGTGCCTCATAGAGGCTGCCTGAAAGATTCCTCAACTCAATTGCAGATATGAAAGGATCACTGCTCTCGGAAGTTCGAATCAAGCAAACATAAAGGACGTCGCCAGAACTGGTGATAATAGTTTCTCCAGTAAATTGTGGGATTTCGGGAGACCGGATGGATTGGATCTTCTGAATAAGCATGCCTTGTGTCTCCAGAGAAACATTAAAGCTGGGAAGCGTTTGGATTCCGTTATAATTGCCAAAAAGAAACCACAGGCGTAAGAGGTAGGTGGCATTAATGTTTAAAGGCAAGCTATAGCAAGATTTCTTCAGAGGCTTTGGAAAGTAACGCAAAGACTGCAAGTGATATGGTATACTTGAGTTACTAACATTCGCCACCTCACCAACATCTATGTAATTACCATCCGAACTCCATGTCACATTCGTAACGGAATCAGTGTAATTATTTCCCCCACCACAGTTGATGCTAAGGAATCCTGCTTTAAAACAAATGAGAAATAATCAGTGGAATGAAGGAATTAACAGATGTTAAAATAAAATCTCCCCATTTGTGCTACCTGGCTGAGCAGAAACTGAAACAAGAAACAGAAGGACGTTCGTCGTGAGCGTAAGTAGACTTGTGCCTGTGAAAATTAACTTGTCCATCCGCTCGCGAAATAGTTGTGAAGCGGATGCTGACAAATACTGTATGTTGGGAAGCGCTAGGCATAACTTTGGAGGTTTGAATAGTCCATATTTTACATGAAGTCTGTGTTCTTCCGAGAAGGTATTCCACGTGTGCATTTTAGATCAGGGATGACGTCTTGTCTCAAATCAAGCTTGAGTTAGCATTATCGGCCACCGCATCTTCTTTCAGCATTATTCTAGATTTATGACCCCACACGAATGGTATAATGCCAACAGATACCAAAATTCTAGTACAAGTCACTTGGAGTGAAGTCCACATTTGTTTTATTTCCTCCTTAATCTATGGTGGTGCTTGACTGTAAGAAAAATCTGGATTATTCTATGATAGTGTTTGACTCAAAAAAACTTCTAGATTATGCTATGATAGTGTTTGATTTTCAATGGTATAATGGTGGAGGTTACCTATTCCTAATATTCTCAGTCATGATAGTTGTTCGGGTTGAGGCAGCATTTATTGAATATATACGATGTTCTCATCATTTTTAATGAATTATAGTTTGAAATTTAATATGTTTTAGAATTTCAATTAATTACAAATTCTATTATGTTCTAGATAAATAGTATATTTAGATTAAGAGTTATTTTGATAACTGATTTTATCTATTAAATAAGATTTGGAATTAGGTTCATTGTATATCATATATGATTAAAGGATTACGTATATTATATGTCATATGTGTTTTACATTTAAAATTAATAATTAATTATTTAAAATAATAGAAAAGGGTATTCTATCTTTTGAGTTCTTATAAAGAAATAAATTTTGTCATTACATAGAAATTTATATTGTAACAAGTCACTGGGTAAGGGATTACTAAGTAGATTATGACTAGCATCTTTCATTGACAATTTACAGCTCGTGTAAGAAGTGTGTAAGATGTAACAACTAAACCTACATGGATCACCTGAGAGTGACTTTCAATCCACTTGATTCTAGGAGTTAGATGAATAATTGAGAATCATGTTCTATTTGTGAAGGAGATATAATTAATTGATTAGCGAAGAATTACATTCTTACTCACTTAGTCACTCCCTTTCTTCTTATTTATGGTCATTTTCTTCCTTTTGGCCTACCTCACATTTTATCCATACTCATGAATACTTATTCAAAAACATTCTCTCATATTTTGTCTCATGCAAACTTAGCAAAAACTTTCATATCATGGGATTGAGTGATATCTCGAGAGTTTCCTCAACTTTTGACTTGAAGCTAATTAGGCTAATGTTAACCAAATTCAAAACAAAAAAATGTGGAGGAAATTTTCATGATTCTAGAAATGTAAATTAGTCCTCATTATGAAATTTTAAATTAATAATTATTTTTAATGGACACTATCTATATGTCTAATAGATATATATCAAGAAAAAAACTCATTAATTTCAAGCTAGATATCATTTTCCAAAGATATTTATTTAATGTCAATAAATGTTTCATCATACATATGCTTTTTTGAGGTTGATGGTTTTGGACCAAGATGGCCTAATAAAATAAAGTCATTAATTTTTAAATAAAATTGAACTAAATAATTAATCATTATCTATTTACCTATAAAAAGAATTAAAAATATTTGACACATTGTCGAATGTGACATTTTCTTTCATACAATATTTTATTGATAATTTTAACCACTGCTATTTATGTTTCACAAGAATTGTAAGTACTGCCTCTTTAAGTTGTGTGATTTTCACTCAAATAAATTAAAATTATTGAAAAATAATGTAGTAGAATATGAATTGAAAGTAGTACAAGATTATTTTCTCTATTTTTTATCCTCTTTTAATTTTATTTAAATTAATGTCTATCCAATCAAATTTAAAGGTGGCATACACTCTCCTACATTTCAAACATCTAACATTATGTGTCATCGCTAAATTAATCCTCTATGGCCCTAACACCACAATCATTTGATTAAAGTGAATCCCCACAAGGCCTAGACCACCCCTTTGATAATGGTGGCTCTATCACAACTATATACTAGTGTCTCTTTATAGAAATCATCAAAACCATATATTAGTTGATTTGTGTAGGTTCCTTCACAATGGCATATAAATTTCTTTATTAATTTCTTCATAGCCACATATCAACATCTTTTGATATAAATGATACTTAATGGAAATATTAGATCTCCTCAAGTCCCATTCAACAAACATAAATTAATTAAACACAACTATTTTAAGGGAGAAACTTTATCATATAATTATTTTCATGGTGAGGATCAATTTTCACTATTGTGTGCACTATACAGTTAATGTCAAAGCTCCAACATGAGACATATAAATGTTGTTGAGTATACTTCCTTAGTATCCTTATCTATATTTTTTTTGTCAAGTACTATAAAATATTTTTTAGTTAATTTAGCATACTTGATCCCTTGGAGCTCAAATGCTTACTAAAGAGAGACAAAATGTACATTCAAAAAGTGAATGTTCTTTCCAATTTTCCATCTCATTTTGTACAATCCAATTTTAACAATCATTGTAAGCATACATGTTTTAGACGACTTTTTATCTTTGAACAGCTCAAACTATTTCAAAAGCACCTCATCTTACTACAATAAGAACTCCAATCCTAAAAAACCCTACTATCCTCATGGCCGCTAATTTTTAGTTTTCTAGAAAACCACCACCGAAGTAGGACAATGATTGCTTGTATTGACTACAATTCAAAACACATTTTTCCCAACTAATAATAATCTCTTTTTACCACCCTAATATAATATGTTTTCCAACAATCGCTTTGTGCACAAACACGTCTTTAAAGAAACATTTTAAAAATAAAAACAATCATTAATCCATCTTTCTTTTGATCAATCCTCGAAACATGACTTGTCGAAACTAGACATGAAAGTATCTTCAATACATTTTAATAGCCTGACACTCTATCAATCAACTTTTTAATTGTCTTGAACCTTTTTAAATCATCTATATAAACACTATTTCTTAAACCGTATTATATTTCTATTAATATTTCTGATGCAATCCTCAATTCTTGTATATAACTACCTAATAAAATTTGAAATTAATTTATTACTATTTTTTAAAATAAGATTAGCGACTAAATTAGTACAACTTTCCTACTTTAATACAGTTGAACGAGACTTAAACCTAAGTGTGGAAAGACCCCTGATTACTTCGGCAAACTACTCTCGAGAACAGAAGTCTGCCCCATTATGCTTTGCAATGATTCACAGTTCGTCTATTGTAGACCTTAAACATTTGATTCAAATACTCACCAATTACGAAGTGTTTAGTCTTTTCGAACGACTTCGGTGCGTCTGACAGGAATGCCACTAAATGGATTCCCTGCTATGGTCTTGGGGCGGCTGGAATAATTATCATTAAAGAACCCCCTAAACATATCTCTTTGTCAAGATACATCCTATCACAGTCAAAATGACAAATGACTCCCTGTGTAGCCCCACTCTGCTTATAGAGTCAATACCCCTTGTGTCAAAGTAAACACACTTTACCTGCAACGGGTGCCTACCTTTGGGTCTTTACCATATCAGACACGACTCCTGATTTGTGCTTTGTATGAGGCAAAGCATTGCAATATAAAGCACGAAGACTTTACCTCTTTTTATGATATGCTTTGCTTGAATTGCCTTTGCATTGAGAGATGGAAACGAGGAAATCTTTAGGCGTGATGGTTTTGATGGTAGTTATTGTACTGGTGATTTCCCCCAGATGCGATGGTGGTGTTGTGAGCAGCGGAGAACCAGCACCAATACCTGTGCCTTACTCTCCTGGAGATCCTTTCCATAGTCGATTTGAAGGTGCCACTGCTCCCCCAGAGGAGATAGATGGTGCTGCGACCACACCTTAATCTAATGAATTCAAATGTCTCCATGGATGGAGGGAATATTATGGTTTAGGCTGTTCAGAAGTGAGCTTATCTGCCTATATTTACTCAATCCAGACATGTAATGAGTTTACTGCATTTAACTGATATTAATTTAGTTACGTTTCTGAATGTTCTAGGAGTGCTAGGGGCAATATTTGTTTTGTTCAGTGTTTGTGATGGAATCTGAAAATTCAAGGATCCATGCGAAATTCAAGTTAATATATGAATAAACATTATTTATATTAAAAAACTAATTTTGTAATGACGCATAGGCATATATAATGGATGATTTAATGATATTATCTATATATTTAAAAAAATATTTTAATCTTTTGTGTTAAATAATTTGTTTATAATTTATAATTTTATATAAGCAATAGTAAAAATGATAAATTTGTGATGAAATTATATGTAAGATTTAAAGTATTAATTATTTCAAGGCAATAAATTTATTTTATATATAGGTTCAATAAATAAATAAAAATAAAGTATAAGTTGATTTCAATTAGTTTATATAGATAGAAATGATAAACGTGTAGTGAACTTAGTTTCAAAATAATAGAAGGAAGATTAGGTATTTAATTTTTGCGAATTATGATATAGAATAATTTCATTTTATACAAAAGTTAGTTGTATTATTACAAAAAGGAAATCTTCAAATCTATTTTATGTTTGAGCAATATAACAACTACAAATTCTTGCATAGGTCACATTTGTGCTATGCATGAACAATCCTATTGGTGATTACTTGGATATTCCACTAACCCTAGAGGGTAGCTAATACTTGAGCTTAGGGTATTAATGAAGTTGAACATGTAGATACAACTCATCTTCAAACTATGGAAAATAAGGAGTAACCAACAAGACTTAAAAAATCCCCTTCATTATAGGCTCTAACACTAAACTTAGGAGGGTGTTCCTAGAGAGCTTTAATATAAAAATTAAAGAGAAATAGAGAAAACAACTAAGCTAGACCTCAAGAAACCATAGCATATGCATACTCAACCATAACAATTTCTCACTATGTTTACCCTATAACCTCTATCAAGCAAATAAAATTAGTAGATTGTGTGTGCACCTAATGATATATAGGGTCAATTATTCCCCTTAAAAAATACATTTCCCATGACATTGCTTACCTTACACAAAACAAGGAATGTGAATATGATTCTCTAGATGCTTATTAGAATAAGTTTCTCTTGATTTTTCAACAAAGAATGTTATGATGTATAATCCAATCATTTAGAACCTACAAATAATCCTATACTATGTGGAATAATAGAGAGATGTATGAAATTTATCTAAAACAATTTATCGCCCACAACTCTTAAAACAATGTGTATCCACTAGGAAATGGAGTCAAACTATTTAAAAGAAACAAAGTACTTGTATGAACTAGTCATATAATTTGAAACTATTCACAAAAACAAATTATAGATACAAGATTCATCACAAATAAAGATCTACATCAAATATTGATGTCTAAGGAGAGAGTTTATTTGTAGTCTTCTTTGTGGTGGAATGTAGTGAGTTTCTAGTATTTTATGTTGATTAACATTTGGTCATGTTATATAGTGATTGCAATACATTATGCAATATTATATAAATCTAAAGATGTTGCGGTAGCCACAATAATATATTTAAAAGAAGAAAGTGAAGCACATATGTGTTTAGTACTTG